>CATIWK010132827.1:0-34415 GCA_949634005.1 Mallotus japonicus | reverse complement strand
TAAATCTCAAATCCTCATATCCGCACACATAGAACATGCTGTCCTCTCTTTTCAAACAGAACCCATTTGCAATTTGTGGACGACCAGTTTTAATGCAGGCTGCTGTGAGGAGCCATAGAAGCACTGCATAGAAACAGCAGCACCAAGTGAAAATTCATTCATTTTCCTCAAAACATTTTTACTAACATACTCTAGTAGCACGTCCAAATAAGATCAGCAACTAACCTGGCCAAGATCCTCCGTTGTGATAGCTCCACCTAGTATTTTTTGGATCGCAGCCAGTCACAACCTGCCATTCATGACTTCCTATTGCTGGATAACAAATCTTTAGTGGCATTTCTCCAACCAATTCTTCCCAGCGAGACTCGATGAGATCCATTATTGCTGCAGCTTGCTCTGGAGTTGCTAGAGACGACAATATTGCAACACAATTTCCCAAGCAGAACCATCGAAAGTCCATTCTTGCTGGGCTCACATTGCCAATGAAGTAGCCACCGCGAGTTGGCATGAAATCAAACACCCATTCTGGAAGAGAATCAGGCATGACATTGAACTTATTAACTGCAGTATGAGAGTATTCTTCGGTTTTATATCGATATATGTCATTAAGCTGCTTGAGATCCAGCCAAAAGTAGCTGCGCATGTGATAGCTTAAAGCATGGAGGCGTATGACTACTCTCTCAATGAACTCCTTGCCCTCATCATCATGCTTAAGTAATATCAGTGCACACCTTAAAGCCATGAAGAAGAGTGCTTGTATCTCAATAGGATATCCATATACACCCTGATTCAGAAAGACAATGGCTATTTCATAATTCAAAGACACAGAAAGCTTAATTATACCGAAAATTGAGAGAGGACAAAAATAAATGGAGGGCACAAACCATTCTGCGATCAATCATACAGCATCCATCAGCACAGAGCAGAGTTGGGAATGTGTCAAATCCTTCTGACAGACACAAAGTCAGGATGAGGCGCATACCCCTTTGGCAATCTGGCCTCTCAGCCAGCGAAGAATCCCCTGTAGATTTTGTATATGCACGAAGCAATATAATCCACCAAAATCCAGAATCAACAGGAGCAACTCTTCCAATTGCACTCTCTCCAAAGTCTGCAATAAGAGTCTCAATGTTCTTCTCAGGTTTATGGATAACTTTAAAACTCGCTGGCATCACTCCTTCTCCTAGCTTGAACTGGTCTATTCTTTTCTCCCATGACTGAAGGTGTATGGTTTTCAAGATAAAATTCTTAACCACTTCATGCTCCCCATTCATCAAAAAAGCCAATGCACTTGGCACAAAATCTCTGACAAAGACCTGTCATGCCAGGTAGAGGAAGATTAATACCAATGAATATCAACAAATAGAGTGGGGTAATTGAAAGTCACCTGATCATAGTTAAGTTGTTCCAAAGAATGGTCCAATGCAGCAATAGTTCCAACAGGTTGGCCACGATAGTAAACCAGTGAACGCCACAACGATTCCCAGGCTTCAGCAATCATAGGATGAGGCTCGAAATGACCGTTTGACAATGGTGTACTAAAACCAGATCTTCTTGCAGCTGGAGACCCAAGCTCACGATGGGTTTTGTGATTAAGACGAGGTGATAAAGTAACTGAATGTTCACTATTAAAAGACCTTTCATCAAATGATCTATTCCTCTCTATATTGACAGGTCTTGCCCTTTCCAATAATTTTAAAACGTCAGAATCATCAATTTCAAATATAGATGCTGCTGTCTCCAAGGATTTAACACTTCCATTTTGCAACACATCCATTGCAGCAACTGGAGACATTCTTCAAACTCTTATATCAAATTGGCCCGTCAGTACCACCTCAGGAGTACAATAATCTGCATTTTCTCAACAAAATTAAGCAGTCTCGTAAACTTCACAAAACCTAATATTCTCCTCTTTAATGGCCAACCAAAACCACATCAAGACTTGAAACATTCAAGAGAACATGAAGGAAAATGTGTAGCTTAAAAGAGAAGAAGATAATAATATAGTTAACGAATAATAGATACATATAGCAAACATGTAGGCAGTAATATAAAGAAAATTACCCACCTAGGAAGCCCGAGAGCATGCAAGAAGAAGCTTACAACACCACCTTCGTGAGCATCAACCAATATAAGGAAGATGCTTTATTTGTGTGAGGGTAGCCGAATATATAATTAGTGACACTATTGCCAGTTATATATATATGAATTGCACTATTAACAGAATAAGACTGTGAATTTACGGAAGATATCTAGAAAAATCCGAAGTTGGCTTGGAGATTTTCTCCCATGGCTCTGTCCCAAACCTTAAAATGGTCAAAAACTACATCACTAACGTCTGAAGATGGAATGTTAGCGATCTTTTTTTTGTTTTTGTCTTTAGACTTAATGGACTAGTAGAATTTTGTCTCTACGTCTTTGCTGTAAACGATCGTTGCCGCAGAATCTAGTAAATAAGGCTGCGTTCGAGGTAGGGCCCACTTCTGATTAGGCCCGTTCGCCTCCCATCCCATGCTCTGGGGAAGTCGAAGACCGCACAAATTTGGAAGTTTCTTCTATGAAGAAAAAAATCTATTTTGGTTCTTTGGATTTGGTAGACAACGCAAAAGAGCACTTTTTCTGAATTTTTGTCAGTGCAATTTTCTTTTCTCCTACGATAGTGAAAGCTGAAAGGGGTGCGAGTTTTTGGAGCTACAAGAGACCGTCAGTCAAAAGAATTAAACGGTAGTAGTGGCATGGAAGCTCCTGTACTTCTCTAGGAAACAAATCAGCCTATCTAATCACAAAGATCAAGCCCATAGAACAAAATACCCATAAAAAAGCCTAATGAAGCCCAAAACCAAAAGGAAAGGCAAGTTAAAGCTCGCCGGTTGTTCCCTCCCTCGTTACAATTTTGAAACACGTTCTTGATTCGACCGTTGGAAAGCCTCATCACCACCGGTCACAACGGTCCCATCTCCCTCCTCACTGTAAAACGGAAAATATTCTTCTTCTTCTTCTTCTTTCTCTTTTTCTTTCCTCTATCGCAATTTACAGATAATGGGTACTCAAAAACGCTCTAAAGAAGATAACTTATTATTCAACAGCCTTGTTCAATTGCTCAAGAACCAACAAGAACAGCTTAAAACTCTTGTCGAAGAGAGAAAAATTCTCGAAGATCGCATTAAATCACAACATGAACGATGGGTCTCCGATATTCGCCTCTGCGAAGATCACATCTCTCAGGTTTTTTGAAAATTCATTTCTTGAAAATTTCCTTTCTTTGTTGGCTTTTAAAAAAAAATTAGGTTTTTAGAATTTCGAATTTGGGCATTTTTAGAGTTTTCTTTTTCTTTTTTGTGTAGTTGAAAGACGCTTTGATAGAGAAAGAGATGACTTGTTTGCTTCAGGCTGCAAAATCTGAATTGATGTTGGGATTGAAGAATAGAGAAGCTTCTCTTCATAAATTGAAACAAGGTCCGGTTTCTTTTCCTTTTTGTTAAATAAATTATTAAAATTTGAGTTCTTAAGCATTCTTTGTTCTATTCCTGCTTATTTGATTCTTATACACACACACACACACACACTTAGTGTCTGTTGCATGATTATTTTTTTCTATTTTCAATAATTTATCAGAAATCATAGGCAAAGAAACTTGTTAGTTGTTAGTTGTTAGTGTTGATTTAATTTTTGTGTGGGAACAAAAATCAGAAAGCCATTTGCTGAATTTTTGTTACTTGTTAGAGTTGAATGTTGTTTTTGAACAATGCGGCTTCATTGCTTTACTCTTTTGAATTTCAGAGCAAACAGAAGAAGAATTGGCAGATTTCAGATCATGCCTTGACTGCACCTCTCAAATTCTAGAAGTATGTTTCTTTACATTTTCTGAATTTTTACCTTTTTATTGCATTGCAAAAGCTAATATGAGATTTTGCCATTTTTTGTTCTTCCCAGAAGAAGTCCAAGGAAGGGGTTAGAGGCAGTGATCTAAAATCTAGTGGTGATAAAAAGTTGGACAATGAAATAAGAAGATTGAAGTCTGAATATGAGAGGCTTGCTTCTGAGAAGAACTCCGAGATATCTGCACTGTTGAAAGAGAAAAGTTTTGTGTGGAATCAGTATAATGTTTTAGAGAGCAGTCTGAATGACAAATTGAAGAGTAAGCAATCTGAGGTTGATCAGGCAGATTCAAAGATTGCTAAAGTTCTAGCCACTGTAGAGATGCTTCAGTCCTCTGACAATGAGAAGGATGAAGCTATTAGAACACTGAAATCTAAATTAGCTGAGGTAGAGGCTGATCGAGACAAGTTGAAGCAAGAAATTTCTAGACTCTCAACTGAGTTGGAAACATTGAAGAAGTCTAGAAGTGCTCAAGTGACACCTGCTCTAAAACATGGCAATACAGGAGCTGAAGCTTCCAACCGCGTCGTCAAAAGCAATAGCAGGAACGGAAGTAACGTTGTAGTGAAGAAAGAATTGACTCCAGCAAAAGCCGCTGCTCCCTTGAAGGATTCTGCAAAGGTATTTGATAATTAAATATAATCAGGGCATAATTTTGTTCAATGTGCATGACTGAAATGGTAGAAGTACACCCACCAAAGCATAAAAAGCAGCAGATGTTAGACTTCAACAATTTACATTAAAGAATGGATATCTGCATTATTTTTGTGATTTATCCATAACGTATGTGCATGATTCAAGATTGAATTTTATTATTTTTTATCCGCATGCTTATTTTACTTTGCTTCTTTGTTAATGATTAGGGTATCAGAGGTTCGAAAAGGAAAGAAGCTGAAGCTTTTACCATTTTAGAGACTCCAAAGTTGTTCTCGGCTGCATTCAAAGTGCCCAAATTGAAGACCCCATCTATTCATGTCACATGAATAGGGCAATTAGTAATTTCACTATTGGCTCTGTATTTTATGGTGTCTAAAGAGTTTTATTGTAGAGTATGCGATTGCCACACCTTGGGCAAGTTTTAAATTATTATTGATTTTGGGGATTTATTTTAGGTGTAGAATTTCTTCTTGCATACTTGCTAGTGATGGGGAAGAATCTCAAACAAATTGTAATTTATGCTGTAGCTATGATCTCATGCATTGCTTGTAAAGTTGCTGCAAATACTAGGGCTGTTACTTGTGGACCTATTGTTGCTACTGCTATCTTTCTACTGTGAAGACCACTCTGCTATTAATTCCTTATTTCCTTCAGAATTTTTGTTTCGTTGCTATTGTTTGAACAGTAGTGCATAAAATCTTCGTACAGAAAGACTGAAATCAGAGAAACTCTTTCACTAGTAACATAAAAATCACCCCGCGAAGGTGATCAGCACTGGGTCAATACTGTATCCTAAGATCAATACTGGGTCAATACTTGCTAGATGTTGGGGCTTCATTGAACTTTGGTTGTTATATATAGAAAACAAGAAATGAAGAACAAATGACTAATCAGACCTATATATAATCGGTGACCATATCGACCTCAGAGACGACTGATAAGAAACCATCACCAGAAGCACCACCAACAACGCTAACATGCCCCAAGGCAAGTCCCAGTTTCGACGAACTGTGCCATACTCTGCTTTTGTAGCAGGGAAAAAGAACCTCTCTGCTCTTGTAGCAGGGAAAAAGAAGCGCTCGCTCTTCGATACATACTTTGTTATAAAGATCAAAAGAACAGGCAAGAACAAGAGAATCAACTTGAAGTTGATCGTAGTGTGCTGCATCTGATACTTGAAGTTAAAATAAGATGAAGCTGACAGGAGGAAGAAAATTATCAAGAAAATGGCAAGTAAAGGAAAGGGAGGTGGTGAGATGGAGGCTATAGTATGCTCTGTCCATCCTTGCTTCCATGCTGGACCCCTTCTCTCCCGCCATAACCAACCCATCTTTTTTCTCTTGCCAACTGAATAGCTTTTTTTCTTGCTTTGTTTTGCACTACTAGACTTTCTCCTGCAAGAGAAGGGTTTTATATAGAAGCACCGAATTGATGGGGTTGAGGTGTGCACTTTGGCATAAATTCTTGGGTTTTGATTCTATCTCCAACCGATCAAACTTTTGGAGTTATGCTCTGTGAGCTGGAAAGATACTGTCACATTTTTTTTTAATTGAAAATGGATTGACAAAAATAGAGGGAACATATTCCACCCATTACATAGATAGCAGCAGCCCAAATGGAGATTATGAATAAATGAGATAACAAAGACACAGTAATAAGGACAACTGTTGTGTATTTGTTGTTTATCTCTAACCCCTTGCAGAACATTTAGTGACAGAGCTTTAGTATGCAAAAATTTTCGTTTTTCAATAGAAAAACAACAGTAGATTATTTATATTACTTGGGCTTGGCTTTTGTAAATTATAATTTTTTTAAAGTGTGTTTGTTTCAAATAAATTTTATAAAATTTTAGAGAATTTATTTGTAAATTTAAGTGAGTATATTTGGTTCAAATAAAAATTTTATAAAATTTATTTTCAATTCTAACTTGTTAGTTTTATAAAATTACTTAATGTTAAATTTATTTTTATTAATGAAATGTGTTTGATTCAAATCAATTTGAAATTCAATTACAAATCAATGCTATTTAAAATTGAACCAAACAAAAGTAAAGATCATTTTAAGTGAATTTAAAAAAAATCCAATTTTCCAAAGTGTATCATTTTAACCCTTCTAAAAACTCACTCTCAAAAGATGAGGATTTAGGTGGGTAAATTGCTCCTTTAATCACCTAACAAAATTATAGATTTAAATTGAAATAAGGACCAAATTTAGGGGACCAAAAGAGCAATTTAGCTGTTGAGGAAACGACACAGTTTTAAGATTTTCAGAGACTGATTACACAACGAAACGTCCAGCTCGAAACTCCAGAGGTACCCCGTTTCCATTTTTTAAAGTTGGAACTAGGTACAACAAGGGACAAGGGTTTTTACAGGCTCTCGACTCGCTCTCCATTTTTCGCCCATTCACCCAAAAAAAAAAAAAAAAAATCGTAAACAGAACTTTCTCTTTGCGCTCTGCAGTTCCCGAACCATAATGCCATCCGAGGATGCAAAGCCTGGGAAGGTGAAGAAACAAGTTGCAGAGGACGCAGACGAGAAGTGCTTAAGTTCTATTCTTAAAGCCCACAAGAAGAACCCGGTAATTGCAGCTTCTTTAGCCACAAAATCTCGCCCTAAAGATCCCAAAGTCAAGAAAGAAGAGCCCGAAGATGGTGATGATTTTGACGTTCCCATTGGTAAGAGTAAAAACTCCATAGTTTCTCGCCCCAAGACGCCTAAACTCAAGAAGGAAGAGAAGGATGATGATGAACCCATCTCGGTTAGAAAATCTGCTGCCAAGTCTGAACAGGTGACAATAGGATTTTTATCAAAGTTTTTTTTTTTTTCCTAATTCGTCTGCTCTAGTTTTGTTGCTAAGGAAAACTGAAGCTCAAGCTTGCCGGAAATTATTAGGTTGAGTTAGTTCAGTTAAGGGTTTTTTTTTTGAATAATGGATAACTTTCATTATGCATGGCTATGAGATGAACAAAGGAAGGGAAGGCAGGGGAAGGAAAGAAAAATCTTTAGATTTTATTGTGTTTGGTCACTTAAAAATCATTAATAAAGAGAAGAGGGGAAATGTTTAAATATAATCGTTCTAAGTATTTTAGAAGTTGAAATTTTTCACACCCGAATTTGGGTGTAATTTTCACCACCTCGTAGAAGGGAAATAAGGGATAATTCCTTTCCTTTCCCTTAAAATTTTGTATAGCCAAATGAAATTGAAAATTAATTCCCCTCGAATTCCTGTCCATTCCCCTTGAACGTATTGGAATTTGTTTTTATTTTTAATAGTTTGTAATGTATTAGAATCTCTATTTTTATGGTTGGATGTTGTTTATGTTGTTCTGTGGATTGATTTGAAAGGAATTAAACAAGAAGAAGAAGATAATAAAAGAGGAAGAGAAGAAGGGTTCTGTTGTCATGGAGCAAAATGGCAAGAAGAGGGAGAAGAAAGTTTATAATTTACCTGGACAGAAGCGAGATCCTCCTGAGGAGGTAATATGTGCTGGGTTGATTTTCCTTGCAATTTGTTTCTTTGCCTGACTTTTAATTAAGAATTTGCTGCTTTTGTGCGATCGTAGAGAGACCCGCTTAGGATTTTTTATGAAACACTATACGAGCAAGTTCCCAACAGTGAAATGGCACAAATCTGGTGAGATGTTTTGGCTTTTTTGTTGTTTGTTCAGTCATTCCATACTCTTATTTTGTATTTGGCTTCTTTACTTTTCACCATATGTTTTCTTTTAAATAAAAACAAAAGAATGCTTACCTAAGGAATGGGCCATTATATGATGCTTTTCTTAGCAATTGCTTCAATAAAATGGAATTGTATTTGCATCACATCATTTAAATATTAGATGTCTCCTAGCAAAGAATAGTATAGCAGAGCTCAGGGAAAAAACTGAACGTTAAGACTACCGAGCATACCATCTTTACATGGGATTTTGAGAGGTCATTGTGGGATTGAAATAGTCTCTAGAGAAGTAGTATTCTTGATCTTTAAGATGGAAGCACTTTCTTAAGCAGATGCTGCAACAGTGGCAAAAGCTTCACCTCAATATGTACAAATCATGAAAGGGTAAGTGTTGCATATTAGAGACTGCAAAAAATTTACAGTCAGATGTCTTTTAAAAAAATGTAACTACTATAATGTGCATCCATGTGTGAGTCTAGTGCCAATCACATCATGAGTTCATAATGCATTATAGCGTATTTCATAACACACAATATGAAGTCATATTTGTTCTCTGGCTGCTTCTTACGTTTTTGTTTGAGTGCCTCAACTTAGAGAATATGAATTTGTGACCACAGTGCTCACTTCTCTGATTAAAAATGATGTGCACTGTAGATATAAACATTCATACCTTACATAGTAAGGTTGACTGGGATCTATTCCAATGCAACCTCCTAGTGGATATATAGATATTATAAGCTAGTTCAAGCTTCACAACACTTTTATTTGTTTTAGCTGCTTTTCACATCTGTTTTCAGAATGTGTACAAAATTTGCTCCTCTGCAAAAAAAAAAAAAAGGCATGTGTTATGTTTAACATTTACTGGCCTGATGATCAAATATCTACCCTGCGATGCAGCCAATTAATCTTTACAATACCCTTGAACTTGAAATGGTATTACGTGGGAGGTCGAATTGTAGAAGAGATGTGACAGTTGGGTGGTTTAATATCTTCATATAACTTGGAGAACTCATTATATGATTTTTCTTCCATCACTGCCAGTGTTATCATTAATTTGATGCTCTTGTTAACAAAGCGTACAGGATGGTTGAGCAATTTTCTTTTCGATGTCATTGCTATTGCTCCCTCACAGACAAAAAATGACATCTGTGTCAGTGTGGATTGTAGGTTTTTCAACCATCAAGTCATGGGAAAATGTCAAGATTGTTGTACTTGTTTCTTTTTCTCAACATTCATAAATCATAATCATTTATGGTATCTAGTGTTGGGGAAAACAACTTCAGTTGAATCGCTTTGGAAGACATTTGAATTGCTGTTTGTCTGACAATATGATCACTGGTGTTGATTTTGTAGTGTGCCGATATGTGCCGTGCAGACACTGGTTTGAACTTGCTATCTGGCTAACATTCTGCTCTTTTCTCTTGCAATCTTTTGCATGTGTTCCCTGCGGAACTATTGCCTACACAGTGATGCTATCAGCAACTGTTCTCTGATCTTTTTCATCTATTAATTTTAACAGAGAGTTGCATCTAAATGTAATTTTAGGATGATGGAATCTGGTTTGCTCCCCATGGAAGAGGCAAGGAAAGTTTATGAAAAGAAACTAAAAAAGAAGAATAATCCGACACTGAGTTCCCCCATCAAAGCAAATACTGCAACAAAGAAGACTCAATCTGCAACAGGTAAGAAAAACACACCCTCTTACCCAGTATCATCAGTTAAAAAGAAGACAACGAACTCCGCAGTCGAAACAAAAGAGTCTAAGAAGCGCAAGATTGCAGGTGGAAAGTCCGAGGAAGATTCTGATGATGACTTCATTGTTAGTAGAAGCACAAAGAAACAGAGAGCATCTTGAACAAAACATTTCTCATCTTTATAATTCTCTCGAGCTTTGAAGGCTGTTTAGCTGCTCAATAGTTAACTAAATTCTTGTCCAATTTTAACTTGTTTTGGTGCTTCTCTTGATCTGCAAAACATTAGAATTGTTAATTCTTATTCTCACTAAAATCCTATATGGAACCAAATTGTAGTTTATTTAATACCTTAATTAAAAAGGTTTTTTTTACCTTCCAAAAGTAAAAAATGAACAACACCACTAAAATAAATTAACCACTAAAATAATGTGACTTTTATTTTTATGTTGGTTTTATAGCTGCCGTTATGGGTGTAATGAAGTGGAAGCATTGTTAAAACTCAATTTCCAATTCAATTGAGTTTTTCTTTTTAAAATTTGAGTTCGACTTGATTAGATAATTTATATATTCAAACTCGACTAATTCAACTCAATAAAATATTTTTATAATTATATTTAAATAAAAAAATAAAATAGTAAATATGTACATATTCAATTAGGTTCGATGAAATTCGTAAACTTATAGAATCAAATATTAAGAACTTTGAACTTAACAACCTATTCAAATAATTTGAACTCAATTTCAACTTGATTATTATTGAGTTGATCTTGAATTTTTTTTAATGATCCTAAATAATTTGCAAGTCAATTTATTTATTTTTGGTCAATCAAGTCAATTTAATTTGATTATACCTCAGCAACCGCTAAAAATGGCATTATGTTTATTTATCCGATTCTAATGTAATAAGACGATGATAATCTTTTTAAGCAAAAGAACAATTTTTACATTTTGCTTGAATTAACAAAGTGAAACATTGAATATCATAGATTTTTTTTTTCAATTATAAGATATTTCTATGCTATATTGAATATTATATTAATTTTTATTTACATTTTATAATTAGCAACTAAAAAATTTAACTAAATGAATATTTGAATATATAATTTTTTAGTGTAGAATATATTTATATAAAAATTCAATGTTTTTACACAAAATGCGCTAATATTTTAAGTTGTCTCTCGTGAATGATTTAAGTGACAAAATGTACAGACGTCTAAATATAAAAAGTATAATTTAAATTTCGTCCTCTCTTACTTTTTCTTCTGTGGCGAGAATTAAATCATATAAAATCTATTGATTCAAAAAAAAAACTGATCTTTTAAGTTGAACATAATAAAATAAAATTTTATTATATGAAAAGTCAATGCAAGGACTGGTCCTAAAAATGGAAAAGAAAACTGAAGTTTGCAATTGGAGGTTCACATTGCTAAATTAGTAAGTCCAAAAATTTAGCTGCAGTCTACTCAATTCCAAAATTCTACTTTATTCAACCACTAATCTTTATTTGGCCACATTTTTTTGTTGTCCCCTCTAATTTGGTAATTACATTCTTACTAATAATTTTTTTTTTTTGAAGAGACATTCTTACTAATAATATTAATATATAATTGTCACTGCATATATATGCATAAGCAATGGAATTATATCAAATTCACACCTCTTTTATAAAATTCAGCAAGTTTGCAATGCTTTTGCTGTGGTAATGTAATTTACAATCCTTCATTTTAATCACTTCCAAATAAGAAGAAGAATAATGAAATAATAATAATGATGATGAAAGTGATGGGTTGGAAAACAAAAAAATAAATATTGAATTAGGAATAAATATTATTGCTATTACTAAGAGAGAGAGAAAGAGGGCATGTGCATCCTTTTAATGAATAAATGAGGTTTCATAAGACCAACATTCTGTCAAATCTCTCTTTTTTTTCTCTTTCTCTCCTTAATTTCAACAAATTACTTTCACACCTTAACGCAATTTATCATCCAATTCTCTATTTTATAATTATTATATGTTTACATACATTGCATATATTCAAAAATATTAAATTAAATACAAATAAAGGGGAGACCTAAAACCCTAAGATGACAAACTACAATCTCTGGCGAAGTGACACGTTGCACAACCACATCCTACACCATTTATTTATTTTTTATTTCCATTATAGGCGAACAAAACTCCCCCTCTCCAAGCAACACTTCACAATACAACAGAGCTCCTCTCCCTTTCTTTTATCTTTGCCTCCGCCTCTCTCCGTATTAACTTCCTCTTTTAAACCCCAATTCTTGTTTTCCGATTCTTCTCCTTTCTCCACCAGTAAAACCCACAATTCTTGTTTTTTTTATTCTTCTCCTTTTTCTACCAGGATTTATCAACAGGCCTCTGTTCATTGTTACTATATATGCGGAGATTTGGGGCAAACCAAAAAACAAAATAACACTGCATAATTTGATAAAGAAACAACAATGAAACAGAGAAGTGGTAGCAGTAGCCCTGTAGAGAGTAATGACGAGAACCAAGTGGCTGCAATCTTGCTTGAGCTTTCTCATCTGATCACAGCCAGGGAGCGTCGACTTCCATCATCTCTTACCTGGGGTACTACTAGGAAGAGATCTGTCTATGAAAACTGCTGTATTCCTCGCCACCTTTCTACATCTTCACCATCACCACCGCTGCCGGCGCGGCCACCTGTTCAAGAAATTGAGTCCAAGAAACCGGCGGTTAAAGGCGAGGCTTCGAGCCCAACAACGCCTCTTGATTTCTGTCCCAGTGAATCTGAAGACAAGCCTAAACCTAAGCGTCTGAAGCGAAGACTTTCTGTTAAGAAGGTATCTATGTTGTTGCACACTTTTTCTTTTCTTGGGTTCTTTAATCTCAAGAATTATCTGTTCTGTTCGTCTACGTGGCTGTCTCCAGTGATTTTGTTTAATGGGTTTAATTGTAATTACGCAGTTGTTCAGTCGTTATCAGATTCTGCAAACCTTTTTTTTTTTTTTAATTACCGATCTTGAATTTTTTTATCCTGCGTGCAGACGAAACAGGAACTGCTGGAGATTATACAAGATTATACTCGGAACAATGAGTTGCTGTTAAAGGTGGGTTTTCTTTCATTATTTATCAACAATCTTGGTTTTGTTTACTTCAAATTTTTACCTTAACTCTGGTGCTAATGTGTTAAAATCTATCAGGAGATAGATCAGACTCAGGGTTATTATGAGCAGCTGAGAGCAAGGAATTTGTGGCTGCAAGCAAGGAAGCAAGAGGTATTTTTTTAAAATTTGTTTGCATTATCCATCATCCTTTTCTTTAGATTTGTGGGTGTTTTTTTTTTTTTTTTTTCATTTTGAATAATAAAAAAAAAACTTAAAATTTACAGCTAAGTCATGGCGATGTTAGAAGAGAAATGCCTCAAGTCCAAGTGAGACCAAGCACTAGATTGACTCTGGAGAATTTACCAGCTGCTGCTACTGCCACGGATCAGGAGGGTTATCAGTACTCATATGGGAAAAATAATATGCTGTTACTTCAATCAAAGAGTGGATTGGGCATGAGTGATAATGTGGGACCCAGGGTTGTACCCGATCTTAATCTTACGGTATCTCTTACAGCTGGAGAGGAGTTTTTCATGGAAATGAGGCGGGAGAGAGTTGATGACATGAATAAGAGTTTTACTAAAGCTATGGCAGCTCAAGCAAGGCAGCGGAGGATGCGAATATGTCGGGAAAAAATATCTAATTCTGGTACGAAATTAGTTGTTTCTCATTCTAAATTAGGTGTTGCTCACAGGTGATGACTTTGGATTGTTATGTATATATAGTTTAGGAGGTTATCCCTATCATATTGTAAAAAATTGGAGAAGCTTTAGTTTTTGTAGGACATTTTTCTCATTTATCTATTTGATGAATTAAATAAATATTTAGCAATTTTTCAAATTTTTATACACCCCACTTTTTTTTTCATTTTATTAAAGTTATTATTTGAATAAATATTGATATAGTTTAAATATCTGAGACCACAATATAATTGTAGAAAAAAAAAAAGAAATATTTGATGCTTATTTTATTATGTTGGCCGACGTGGTGGATCATCCCATTACCAAAAGAGAACAGTTAAAATGGGGGATTTTAACCAATGAGGTTGGTGTGAGTGGTTCGGTACTCTCATCTCTTAAGTGAGGTCAGGGGTTTGAACCTCACTCATATATGAAAATGTTTTGATTGGGAGTACTTTACTTTTTCGTGGACCGATCCGGTACGAACAGAAATTTAATCTGAATGTGTTACGAGTTTAAAAGTACCTTCTATAATTGAGATCCGTCCAAAACACCTCGCAGACATACCAACGAACGTGATTGAGTCTGTCCTCTCCTGTAATTTGTACAAAAATTTCGTGGAGTTTTCTGGATTAGTGATACGTAAGTGGAGACCGACTGTAACATAAATCTTTACTCAAAATAATAAGAGGTGTTTATGGACAGGCTAAAGTCTGCAAAAGCGATCCAGTTTTGACTTTTCAAGGGATTAGATTAGCACGTGAAGTTCTACTATTGGAGCCAGTCCACTACTGGACCGTAGATATTCGATTTAGTTATAGCGACTAGCAGGCATACAGCCCTAGCTAGATTAAAGGTGCTATGGATTTAGGCCCAATACGCCGAACCAGACATATGGTATGAAACTAGAACGGAAACATAGATTGCAAGAAATGAAGCAATCATTTATGGATTAAAAAAAAATTATACCAATTATACACAAGAACTTGACATCCCAATTCACAACTAGTAGACATCCCCAACTCCCTGAACACCGCCCGCCGGCAAAAAGGAACAAGATTCAACCCCCTTTCGAAGCAGATAGAATCAAACACGAAATTCAATTATTCAAATGCTTGACAGAGCAAAACAACAGATATCAGCTGAAAAAACACACAGTAAAGGAAACACCGACAGCCAAATAGTAGTAGATACAAAAGCAGGTGAGGGCCACTCATCAAACTCATTCCAACTCTGAAATATTGCCCCAGGTTCCTTAACCCTCATAATTCTCCTCAGCGTCATCCTCATACTCAACGTCCTCCTCAGCAGTTGCATCCTGGTATTGCTGGTACTCTGCCACCAAATCGTTCATGTTGCTCTCTGCTTCAGTGAATTCCATCTCATCCATACCTTCCCCAGTGTACCAGTGCAAGAAAGCCTTGCGACGGAACATGGCTGTAAACTGCTCACTTACCCTCCTGAACATCTCCTGGATTGATGTGGAGTTCCCCACAAAAGTTGATGCCATTTTCAAACCCATTGGAGGTATATCACACACACTAGACTTCACATTGTTTGGAATCCACTCCACGAAATACGATGAATTTTTGTTCTGCACATTGATCATCTGTTCATCCACCTCCTTGGTGCTCATCTTTCCCCTGAACATGGCAGAGGCAGTCAAGTAGCGGCCATGGCGAGGATCAGCAGCACACATCATGTTCTTGGCATCCCACATTTGCTGAGTGAGCTCTGGAACAGTGAGGGAGATGTACTGCTGGGATCCACGAGAAGTGAGTGGTGCAAACCCTACCATAAAGAAGTGAAGTCGTGGAAATGGGATCAAGTTTACAGCCAGCTTCCGAAGATCTGAATTGAGCTGCCCTGGGAACCTCAGGCAGCAAGTTACGCCACTCATAGTTGCAGAGATCAAGTGGTTCAAGTCACCAACTGCGCCAAAAAAAAAAAGGGGCAAGATTATTATTCATGCATTTCTTATAATATTGAAACTAAAAGACAATTTGCATTTGGCCAAAAAAAAATTAAAGACAATTTGCAACTCACAGCTTGGGGTGCTGAGCTTGAGAGTTCTGAAGCAGATGTCGTAAAGCGCTTCATTATCAAGTACCATACATTCATCAGCATTCTCTACCAACTGATGCACGGAGAGGGTGGCATTGTATGGCTCCACAACTGTATCTGAGACCTTTGGTGAAGGAAAAACAGAGAAAGTAAGCATCATCCTGTCTGGGTATTCCTCTCTGATCTTTGAAATAAGTAGAGTCCCCATGCCAGAACCTGTGCCTCCTCCAAGCGAGTGGCATACCTGAAAGCCTGGTCAAAGGGTATTGCAACAAATGAGTATCATCCACCGATTCAGAATCGAACATATATATGATAGATCTTGATTTGATAGACTCCAAACACATGCTAGCTGGCTGAACACAATTATCAAAGTTCTGATCTACGCTATGTTTTATGTTATTATGTTAAAGAGACAAACAAAACTATAGTGATTATCAGGTAATGCATTTAGTATGAAAGATCATAGCGATCATTGCTACAATTCAGGTACATATTCAGGGGCTAAAATCAAATATCCAGTTTTTCACATTTTCAAGCCTAGTCAAAACAAACCACTGTTAGAATTCTTTTATTTTGGTAAACAGAGCACACTATTCTTTATCCATAACTGACGTTTGGAGAAAAAGAAATCCTGACACACATTTTCAAGCTAAATTGTTTCCATTTTTCCTTCGTAACTGTGTTAACTTTCCTACTGATGCCAATAATTATGAATAAATCATTCCTGCACTTTAAGATTGCAACCCTTTTTGGATGCACTACCATAAAGCTTTTCCAACAGCATGCAAATTTAAAAAGAGAACATGTCGGTGCGGTTATAATGCTGGGCCAAACAGGGCCATCACAACAGTTCCTGATATTTTATAAGAACTAGACATAATTACATATAGATCTGCTTATATTATCTTTTTTTTTGAAACCTGCTTATATTATCTTTAATATTAAAGTATCACGGATATTTGATATCATATGTATCTACTCTACCCTCCACACCACACCAGACAAAAGATGGGGCCAACCTATACAGCTCATCCATATCATGCTACAGCAACAACAAAACAATAATAATTCTCAAGCACCAAAATAGAGTGTGATTAACAGTCAGGCCCACGATAAACCCATAATATATATATATATAATGTCGACAAGCAGACCATTCATGTTTCAGGGTCTAAAAAGAATGAAAAGATGATTGGTTAGTAATTTTGGCGGATTACAGAAAGCGGTAAAGAAAAGGCTCTAAAATCCAGCATATGAAAATGACACCAAACCCTCAATAATGGAAAAAAGGTTGTAAAGTAGCTAAAAAAGAAGAAGCATAGTCTTTCCATAACTGCGACATAAGAAAAAGAACAAAATCAATACAGAGGATAAAGGTAAATGCTACAAAAATGGATTTCGTTTCATCTTCAAGTGCACATGAATCTACGGTGAACATCGATAAATTGTGCTTCTACTACATCAGAAAACAAAACGATATTAAAAAGTCGACGTCTATGAACTGTTAATATTAGCGATCAAATAGCATGAACTCTAATCCAGTGATCCTTATGGTAGTCGATCAGCTAATGGAATCAAATTGATAAAATTAAGATCTCTAAGCAGAAAACAGAAACGAAATATAAAATGAAAAGCAAAATTAATTACCTTGCAAGCAATCGCAATTCTCAGCCTCTTTACGAACAACATCAAGAACAGCATCAATCAACTCGGCTCCCTCAGTGTAATGACCTTTAGCCCAATTATTACCAGCACCAGATTGGCCGAACACGAAGTTATCAGGCCTAAAGATCTGTCCATAAGGACCGGATCTGATACTATCCATGGTACCAGGTTCAAGATCCATAAGAACAGCCCTGGGAACATAACGTCCAGCAGAAGCCTCATTGTAATACACATTGATTCGCTCAAGTTGAAGATCGGAAGAGCCATCTCCCTTGTACCTTCCGGTGGGGTCAACACCGTGCTCATCGCAGATAACTTCCCAAAACTTGGAGCCAATTTGATTGCCACATTGGCCTCCTTGAATGTGCAAGATCTCTCTCATTTTTTTCTTGAGGAATAAGGTACTGTTTGGTTCCCGAGAAAAAAAAAGGATTGAGATACAGATGGAGAGAAGAGAGGGTATATGAAGAGACGAGAGGGAGAGGAGGGAAAAATGGAGGCTAAGATGGTAAAAATAGAAGGGCGGGATATTTTGAAGTATGTGTTGTGTTCAATGTCGTGTACCACAGCCGAGGCAGAAGATATATGCATATGCGAGAGATACACCAACTGATTGCATCGAAGGGGGGTGCGCAAGTTAAGACGATGGGTCCCGCAATATTCGCTACGCAGCTGTGCGTGAGTGTTAGTTATGCATGGGATTGGATCTCTGGCCGCTACTGCCGATCTACAACCAACTTGGGTATGTCGGTGTTTTGTTTGTTTATTTATCCGGTAGTAGAGTAGACTGTTGTGTTTTTGTACGTTATGGTTGGCTGTGTAGCTGGATCCGCCACGTGTCAGAATATGGAGACATTGGATAGAAACTGTCAATTGGAGCCGAGTTGCCCCGGATGTATGTCCGCTTCGAAATGTCTATGATATGGAGTCGGGTTACGATCGGGGATGAGTATTTATAGGATCAGAGTAGGGTGGCCGGTTGAATTAACAGACGGATGATCTTAGACTGAAAGTGACTGAAAAACCAAATGCCCACTTCTTCAAGTAATGTAGTAGCCCTACCGATCCAATGAACCATTTTTCAACTATCGTTGGATTGTTTATAGGGAATACTCCTTGTGGTCCATTGGACCAGGCATCTATAATGACTACTCTTGAATTCCAACCTTCCCCTCTCATAAACTTCTTCTTATGGAAACAAATTATGGCCAACTTCACATCTGAATACCAATTTGCGCTATTGAATCTAAATATGTAATAGCGAAACCTCATCATGCCATTTTATTTTTCCACACATGAGGAGAATAAAAAAAAAAAAAAAAAAAAAAAAATCAGCTTACTCGTCCAAAACAGTGGATTTACCATGAGCCCCTGTTTTCCATTTTGACAGTTTCCATATTTGTGTTCTTGAAAACAAATTTGTTGTATAAACCTAAGAAAATTATAATAATAATAATAATAAAAAGAGTTGCAATGCTTTTTGGATGAATAACAAGGTAATCAGACATTAAGCTAATTACAAACAGAAGGAGATTACAAATCAATCCACAATGATACTAGAGTACCAGCAAAATGCTTCGGTGAGGTGCAAGGAACAAGACGGCCTCTGAGAACTATGCTCTAGTGTTGTACTTGAGGTTCGTTGCAGTGCCTTTTGAAATTCAGGGACTCATCCACCAAAAAGTCACTGATAAAAATGATTCACCCAGACAAAAGCACAAGTGATTAAAAACCACAAATTCTAAAGGAAAAGACAAAGGGAATGATTATGCAATGGAACATAGTGAACTCACAAGATACGCTCTGCCATTTGTGATACTTCCCACCTTGGACTCCATGGATAATCAGCCAGAAGAGATGACTTGACTGGTGTTCCATGACCATTGAAATGCTATAAAACAAAAAAATAAACCAATCAGTAAACAGACATCAAGATCAATTGGACCATTGATCACCAAAGTATGTAAACCACCAGCAACACTGACATGGAATTCAACCAACAAGAAGAATGACAAAATAACTTACCATGACATCCTAATCAAATCATTTTATATTCTTTCAATGATCAAAAAGCATGAGTTTAGATAGAAACAAACAATGTAATGCTAAGAGAATTAACTTGTGAAGCACAAAAACCGTATCCATACACTTAGCTTGATTCTGACCCCATAATGCCATAAGATGTAAGCAGGAAACTGATGTAAATAGTATGATAAACATTAAACATGTAATGCAATTAAGTAAGCAATTCCAAATTTGTGTAAACTTTTAATATATCAAGTATCAACCCTTGTTTTGGTCAAAAAGAAAAGTAATAATGCAAACAAGCAGATAAAAAAAAAAATATATGGTGCAACATGATCCATTCAATTTCCAGTAACAAGAAGTGAAATTAATACTCTTGACCAGTGCTATGCATTATAGATTAGAAGTAAAGAATATCAAACACCTGAGTACTTTGAAGCATTAGAAATGGTTGTTGTTTTGGAAACTGAGTTGAAATGTAAACATGCACCTGCAGGTTTGAGGAATTTAGAATCTTAGCAACTCCAAGAAAAACGCAGCTGTGTACCAAAAAAAATAATAATAAATTTTTTTTAAAAAATCAAGGTTTCTATTGCCCATACTCTTCATCTGAAAAACCTCCCACAAATAAATCACCTAGAGCTTTCCACTACTAACCAAGCCTACATCAATAGTAATTGTCACAGAATTCCATATAGTATCATCGCATTAAAGATAGTATTAAAGGGAAGCTCCCTTTGCATTTTCGTTTCATGTGCTCCTCCTTACCATTTCAAGTAACTGTGATATGTAAGATATCATACAATTTACATACCATAAATGAAAACATATTCAGCAATTTTGACATTATTAAGGGAAAAACTTCTGTACACTTCATTAACTTCCTGTGAGCACAAACTATAAGATACAGTGCAAAATTGTATGATACCAGGAATGTAAATGGTCCCGAGGCAGCAAGAAATGTAGCTTTTCTGCAAAAAACCTGACAAGAAAAAAAAAACAATGATGAACACAAGCCAGTGTTAGTGACTTGGGTGATTGATTTCATAAGTAGGTGCCAAGAAAGTACTGGATCAGCTTCTAGTGGCCTTCCAAACAGGGGGGCTAGTGTCTCAATAAAGCGCCTTCTCACATCAATTAATGAAACTGCCTCTGAGATCTATTACATAAACAGAAATTTCAATTTGCAAGAATACTTAATGTTCACTATATCAACCAAAAGGCATTGTCATATCAAAGAAAGAAGCAAACCTGTCTCTGAAGAAGTTCTTCTAGATTGGGGAGATATTCTGCCATGCACCTTTATCAGATGAAAACAAATACTGTACGTTAATATCACACAGACGCAAATCTTTACATATAATGAAATTCATATTAGTATGCCCAGTATCTATAGGCCGAACAATGTGGTTCTTACATTCCATCCAACCATGTAGGTAGTTTGACATCATCGATTAAAAATAGATTTTTCAGTTCAGAAGAGGATAGTAATTTTAGACGAGGTGCAGAAGGAGCAGATGCATACTTTCTACCAACAGGATATATAACCTGCATCCACCAAAAAACAACTAGAAAAGGTCATAAAAAAAACTAGTAATGAAAGAAAGTGGCAATAGGAAGAAATGGAAACTGTAAAATGAAAGATAAAGAAGGAATAGGCAACCTGTAAGTATATCTTCTGTGGATGCCTCCAGGGACAAGCAGGCACCATTTTATTTATATTCATGTCCATTAATGGCACTGCAAATTTGACCTCCTCTGGCTACACTAAAACACAAAGGCATCACAACCAAAAACATACTTAAAGCCCAAATGAATATCTAGATTAAACACTCATTGGCTTATAAAAAAAAGTAAAAACAAAATACAAATATGTTCATTTAATAATGTACCTTTTCAAGACCTGAACTCATATGCATTTCAATCCCCTGCATCAAAATGATGGGAGTTTCAACAAAATTACGCTCCAAACTCCATAGATGATTGGAATTATATGCCATGGAAAACATAGCCTTTAAGTGAGAAGATTACCTCCCTAGACAAGGTGCTAATTTCAAACTTCAACCGGTCATCATCAACTTCTCCAACACGCTTCTTCTGATAGGACATGTAACTATCCCTTGAAAAGGCAAAATAAAATAAAATAAAACATTAATGACCAGCCATAACCATGTATATTGAAGTGCTGCAAAGCAAATTCATAGAAATTCAAATCCGATACCTCAGTTCCTGAATGAGAGCCAACAACCTAGTTGGATCTTTGTTATTCCAATCAGTCAAACTGTTCTTGACTAACCTTGAATCTCCTCCCTCGCTGCCCGCCATATGAAATGGATGGAAATCTTCATCTTCAGCTCCAAATATAACATCAGGAGGAGCTAATGGAAATTCAACATTGTATATAATATCCCCTATTAACAGATAAACTACAACAAGTTAATGCATGATCAAGAGAAAAATCAGAGTGCAAAAAAATTGAAATGATAAAAAATAATGATACAAACATTTGAGATAGTCAAGGCAGTAAGGGATGAGCAATGTGAAGCGATCGAGACTTGCAGGATAATACTTGCTCCCTGACCATACCTGCTCCACCTGCAAAACATATTAAATTAAACCCTAGATTCCTCAATAGAAGAAACCGTAGTTTTGAAATGATTTTCAATTTTTAGATAGTTATCTACGATTCATTCCATTGATTATAAGAAAATTCAAGTTTACACCGTGGGATTAAAATTGAGAGATATGGTTGTCACCTGGATCACTTGAGGATAGTGGTTGAGGAGGTACTGCAGCTGAGCGGAGATGAAAGGAGGGAACCCGTCAAACGACATCGTACTCGTAGAGAATTTTTGTTCGGCGTAGGTGTTACCACTGGTGTCGATTGAGAAATTTGTAAATCACCGATGAAATAGAAACAGACACGGTGGTTTCCAGCTTTCTGTTACCGGCTATATCTCAGTTCTCACTCGGGCATAAACTGCTTCGAAACAAAGAACACTATCGTCTTTTCCTAAGGAAAAAAGCCAAAATATTGGCAAATTTTGTAAAACCTTTAGAAACTGATGACTAAATTAAATTTTCTAATAAACTCTAGGGACTAAATATGTATTATTCATGAAACTTCAGGGTCATTTGTAATTTTACTTTAAACAATTACGGCACCGTTTATACACCAGGGTCATAATCGTAAGTTCAGAAAGACAAAAACCCTAGGAGAAAACCTAAAAGCGATTCTGCTACTATAAATAATCGTCGTTATGAGCAGAGTGATAGAACTCGGTCAAGATTTTAGCTCTTCAAGCAGCAGCATACGGTTGCCATTACTCTCTTTTCCCCGATTTCGCTTTTCTGTCTCGTCTGCTATTTATTTTCTCTGTTTCTGTGTTTGTGGATTCGATTTTTCAAAACAATCGAGTGTCTGCGTATATATAAATTAGTTGTGTTTTTTCTGAGAAATCAAGTGATGAAATTGGATTTAAATTTCTCACGACGGTCGTCTGAGACACTTTGAAGTGTCGCCATTGATGATTGATCCAATTCTCTGATGAATTTTTTTTTTCCTTGCTTTTTCTGTTGAATGTTTCGGTGCATTCTGTATTTATATATGTATATCTGGAAAAGAAATCTTTGTCCTTAGCTTTTGATTAACGTATTTTTTGGTCTGAGCTTTTGATTAACGTTGGGTGCGGTATAGAGCGAGCATAATGATGATAAATTTGAAATTATCCGATTAATTTCATGACAGGAATAACAACCTCCTACTCATACTGAATGCTCGCTTAACATAATCCTGCATTTTCTTTGTTTTTTCATCTGTTGGTTTTTAATACATATCAAGTTATTTTTGTCTATTTGGATTTGGAGTTGGTTAATCCCATTTTGAATAGGCACGATGAGGATACTGTACACGGTTCAAGTTCGGTTCCAAAATCTTTTGAACCTGAATCGTTCGGTTCCGAACCGTGACCACCCCTCGTTTTAGTAGTCCTTTCCATTATGAGTGCCTCCTATAAATTTTTTTGAGTTTTTCTTCGTCAAGTTCTGCTATTGCTGCTGGCATTGAATCGTTTGAGTACGTAAAGACTCTTGCTTGCTTTACGTTGGCTATGCTTTCATTTCAATTATTAAGTCAATCATTAGTTATCTAGTCCATTCAAGTGCAGTGAATTCATTCTTTATATGGACTGCAAATAACTTAGAATCATTGAATATTAGCATATGGAGGATCCAGCATATATATTACAAGTTAGGTTAACAAAAGAAATTCAAAAAGAAGAAAATAAAGGTAAGGTAAAACTCGTAAAATTGATGTAGTTATCTAGTCCATTGCCCAGGCCTGCAAACATAATAACCCATTGTAAATGATTGAGGAAATGTATGAATTTCATTGTCACTCAACTAGTAGGAATAGGTTTAGCTAACCTGGATCTTGCCATCAGAGGAGCCGGCATACAGCATCACTCCATCAATGTCTGATGTCAAGGACGTAATTTTGGCGTGTCCTCCCACGTTCACTTTAATGGAAGCAATTTTTGTGATCCTTTCTTTTAGCCACACCTCGATCAAACCACATTTTGTTGAAGTGAATATGAAGTCATTATTGGCAACAATGTGCAGGATGTCAAACCCAGTTGAAAATGAACCTACTACTGCGCTAGTGGCGCAGGAAAATACCTGCCATTAAAAGGTCATTCTTATGCATTCCAACTATTTTGAAACTTGGGGAAAAAAAATGAGGACAATATTTCTTGCTTTACCTTTCCTGCTGCCCCATCAGCTGCTGAACCACCAGCAAAGAGAAGACCATCATTAATATGTAGGGAATGTATAGTTTGTTTACCCAACAATTTTCTTGTACCAGAATAGAATGTGGTTGATGTCAATTTGCACAAATCCACCTCCTAGCAATTTTCAGTTTTAACATATTTGCCAGCACAAAAGAGTAAGTTGCTTAAAATCAAGTTGGGGCGGTTGTTTAAAATTAACTAGTTGCATCAGCCATAGAAAGACGTTTACCTGAATACTGTAACCAGAGCAGCCACAGTATAATTTCTCTCCTGTCATAGCAAGGCACCTTACAGTTTTGTTGAAAGTTACATGCTTTGGAACTCCAGACCAATTATACACCTGCCATTGCATGACATAATTTTCATCAAAACTTGTTCTTCCAAATAATGTTGTTTTCAACTATTTCTTTAGGAATTTCTTTTTTCATTGTCACTTTGTCAAATGATCAAATGTGGTGAAGTGGCACTTGCCTTAACTCCTGTTCCTTGGGAAGTAAAGCATGCAACTTTAGCATTAGCTGTTAGCCCATATACTGCTTCTTTCACATCATGAACTTGCACACAATGAATTTCTTCAGGCTTGATTGCCCAAACCTGCAGATAGGTAAATAAAATTTATCTTACAGTCAAGTTCCATAAATAGTTAACGAACTCTAACTTTCAGCAGTCCCTTGATAAAATCAACATTAAAAAGGGCTTTTTACCGCAAAAACTCATCCTGTTGTTGCTACCTCCTGTTTAGCATTATTTCTGTATTAACTAACTGGAATGCATATACACATATATGCACTTGTTGACAAAGTGCATCCTGAGATGACTTACCCGAATCGTTTTGTCCAAGGAACCACTGTACAGTTTGTCACCAGAAGGTGGAACATAGAGGCATGTGACAGCTTTTGTGTGTTCACGAACTTCTTGAATTAGCCTCAGAACCCTTTTCCCAGCATCCCACACCTGCAAGAGAGCTATTAGCAGGGTACAATTGACTTGCTATTTATGGGTTTACCTATGCACACCATGTATACGCGATGCCTATGTAAGAGCTAATTTGCATTAGAATGTGAGATGGGAGAACAAAGATATAGCACACCTTTATGGTTCCATCAGAGTGGCTGCTTAAAACCCGACCTTTCAAATGAATTAAAGACAGAACTTCACCATTTACAGATGACTCCAACTCAACTACTTCGGTACAATTCCACAGCTCTGTCTAAAGCATAGAACATTATGGAAAATTAAGATCATTTATATGCCTATATAACAAAGAAGAAAGAAAAAACAATGTTCTCGCTTACTGCATGGACGGAGGACAAGTTCATCAGAGATTTCAGCACATCAGTGATCACAGGTGAAGTTCTCTTAAACTTTCTTAAGGTTTTGTAGATACATTTCGCATACTTTTCCATCTCTTCAAGGCCATCTTCAGATTATGTAAGTTTCGGTTAGTGATTGATTGTATATGTATTATATTCAAAAATGAAAACATCTCGTTAGCTCTTTTACACATATCTTACCCCGGTCAATAGCAAAAGTTTTTAATGCAAGGGCTGCTAATATCTTCTCTTCCATGTTTCTTGATGATTGGAGGACATTAATAAATTCAAGAAGCAAGAACTTGCGAGCAGCCTCTCTTACACCAGTATCAGGAAGAACTGAAAGCATGTATATGAGCCATGTAGAAATAACAAGGCATGACTTTGCCATCTCCAAGGAATTACTCCTGAAGCATTCCTCCATAGCTTTAAAGATAGAACCCTTTTCATGATTGCAAAGTACAAAGGCTACCTTTTTCTCCCAAGAACTTGCAGCTTTCTCTTCATCTTCCTGCAGGAGAAAATGTTTAGGATTTAGGATTGCAAAAAATATTGAAGATCACCAAGCTCCATGTCAACTGTAATTCGACATAAAAGGCAAACCATTGTTTCTGCCAAATCATTTCCTCCCTTCCTTAGTAATCCCTCTGCCTTCATTAGAGCATTGTAAGGTTGACCAAACCCTGCAATCTTGAGCAGCCAGGCTTCCATACAGGACCTCCCAGATGATGTAAGACGTCCAGAAAGAGATGCTAAAGCATCAAGAGCCATCATTTGAGAATTAGAAAATTCCTTTGTGTTCAGTGCTTCAATGAGTGTCTCTATAGCTTCTTCCCTGAAAATGCTCATCTTACGTGGCTCAACCTGCAAAAATTTAAATCATATAAATTGATGGGCAGATGACCAACTGATGTACAAATAGAGATTTAGTTGCTGTGAGTGAATGTCAAAGAATCAAGGCAAACCAAGAGATCAAGCTGAAGAAGAAGAGTAGCAATCGCAGGTTGCTGCTCCATGGGAGCCATTTGAAGATACACAAGAAAAGTATGCATGGTACTAAATGATCCTTCATCTTTAATTATCTTTAAGATGTGATTGCAAAATGTCCTCCTGAGAAACCACGAGAAAATTGAAACATTCAGTATTGGCACTGCAAGTGTTTTAAGCAAAAGCATAAATGAGACAAATGTACGGAAGCATTTCATTTATATGGAAGGAAGACATTTGACAAGAACTACTGTAAAATTATAAATGGAAAAAAGTGATGGTGTCAAATTTAAATTTCAGTTTTTTAGACTCTTTTTCGCATTAGATAACAGTTTATTGCGGAAGCAAATACTTAATCTATGAGATGGACAAGTACCTGTTTAACCGGACTAGCTCCGAGAGAAAATCTATGCATATACCTCTCACATAATCGTTTCCAGAATGAAACAGTTCAAGAACGGGACATAGTTCAATTCTACTTGCTATAAAATTTCGGCAACTTTTATCTGCAAGCATGCAACATAGAAGTATTGATATAATAGACTTTCTTCCTTCCACCCTGTCCAAACACTTGACCAGTGCTGGAACTCCATTTGCAGAAATGACACTAAAAGCATTTGTTGACTGGCTGTTTTCATCCCCTCCTGTCAGAATCTGCTCAAGCATTTCAATAGCAGCATCCTTTGGCTCTATTACTAACTGAAGATCATCCAAATCTTCATTTTTGTTCTGGATTAAATGGATAAGAGAGGGTATAAAGTTGTGAGTTGAAAGTTGAGCGAATGTTGGCCTCAGTTGGTAAATGAGAACAGCAGCCTCATCCAGGCCATTCTTAAGCAATGCAGCCAGGCAGTCAAAATCAGAATCTACACTGGTCAAGATCTCTCCCACACTTTCATCTGAAAATATTAGCTCAGAAAGAATATAAATTGAAGTTCTAAGAACTTCTCTATTCAGTGAATTTGACAGCAGTTCCACAAACCCATTTACAATTGTTGGTTTGGACAGATATGAATGTACCCCAGGGTCACCCTTCGAGTCCTTCCACAGTTTCGCTATTGCTAAAACTGCTGCTTCACATTCTTGTAAGTTTTCCGAAGTGCAAAGACATGAAACATATGGTTTTAGTCCATTGATGATTGTTTCAATTGTGGCTTGGGAAATTACACTGGTTGGCGATGTAGACACGGTTGATCGTGCAAATCTTTTGCTCCTCTGTTGCATGTGATTACCTGCAATATTATGATAATCAAACATTCTTGAAGGAATGGACTCCATTGAGCTTTCTTTAATTGTGGAGGAGCTGAATGAGTTCCCTGGAGTTTCAGAGTAACAAAATTCCTGAGCAAGATCAGGATGTTGCTCTTTCCAAGATGTTATGAGTCTCTTCAAAACATAGTTAGTTTTGGGCAGCGAGTTTGCCGAGAGAGGCTGTCGAGTAATGGGACATGTTGTGTTTCCTCTTTTTAGCCACTCTTGAATAGCTTTTCTTTCATAAGTCTGACCAGTTTCAAGGGTAACAGGATCATTAAAAAGCTGTCCTGTAATGGGGCAAACAAAATCTTTTGGTGGTCTTGAACGAGAACACAACTTATCCGAAATGGGCAAAGAAACACAGCTCTGGCTTCCTTCATAGCTTTCATTAGGAGAACTGCATAACCCATAGAAATTCAAATTTACCAGGGAAAGGAATTAGACCAGAACTTTGTTTGAGATATGCTAAACATTGGTGCAAGGGTAAATAAACAGTTTGCATACAGTTATTATTTAAATAGAAATAGCATCTTCCTTTTACCTGTTCCCTAATTCTTGGCTTTTCACGATGTCATAACTTGTACTCCTCCTTCGAACATAGTTATTTCTGACACTTTTCTGCATACCCTAATTCATAAAGCAACTATTAGTAAAAATTAAATAATGCAACTTTCAATTACACTTGTGAAAAATATACAGAGAATCTTAAGTCGTTAAGTCTTGGGCATACTATCACATCACCATCTGAGTCTGGCGAGCTAATGCTGTAATCGTTTCTCATGCGTGGAGAGGCAGGCAAAGAGGTGGCCACAGTAGAATCCATGACATGGCTGGACAGATACCGCAATAGAGACGTGGGTTCTTTTTTGCGATGCACATCTGAATTAGCAGAAGAAACCTTTGGCGAAAAACATTTTGGGGAATCCATAGGAGAGAATACTGGGGGAGAATGTGACTGGCTGTTTGATTTATTTGACTTTATATTTGCGCTAGTTTCTTTATGTTCTATCATTTTCATGCTCCTAAGAGTTAACAACTTAGGCCTTCTATCTTCAGAATCCAAATTACCGTTATTAGGCTCACAATCAGAGTCATCTCCATTCTCCTCAAGTATGGCCTCCTGACATATTAGCCAAGAGAACAGTTTGATTATTTGTAATTTCCAAAGAATGTAATTAGTATATTTCGTTAGTGATTTAGCATATAGTACGCGCTTTGCAGCTTTACCTGAGGATCCCACATGGTAGACTCTTCCAAATTATGTGAAAGAGTTGAACTTATGCTCAATCTGCTAAAAGCCATACCCAGATTAACAATCATAACAAATATACAATATTTTCCTCTCTAATAATACCGATTCCAAATTTAATGCAGGATGTAGACTGACCTGCTGGCTTCTCTTGAGCTGTGTTTAGATCGGGTAACTGGAGAAAAACCAGCACTCTTGGGCAAGATGGGACCAAATTTTACATAATCGGGAATTGACCTGCTAACCTCATGCAGAGGAGTCATCGGTGGCTCTGCTATTGGCAGCATTGGAACCATCTTCTTGGTTGTGGTAGAATCAGAATTCATGCAATCCTCGTAGTATTTAGCAAAAAGTCTCGTGTTCTCATCCAATGATTCTCCGTAAAGTTGCTCCAGCTTTTGCAACTTTTCCGCTTGATCTGGCCTCAAGGAAAAAACCAAAGACTCATCGAAGAATTGATCCAAGTCAGCTGTAAATGATAAATCAGAAGCATCCGGGATCACTTCCATCATCAACTTGTGCCTTGCCTCAGAATACCAGCCAACAATTGAGCTCATATGTGGCAGAAATAAATCTTTCCATAGTTCGGGTGCAAAATCAATCCTTGAGAAGAATGGATCAACAACAAACAACTGAAGAACATGAAGAACTGAATTGTGAACATTGTTACGCAATTTCCACAGATATGAAAGGTTCAGATGAGCCCAAGCAGAGAGGTAGAAATTGGGGACTCCAGCTGTCCTCTGGTCAGAGCTCAACATGGCACACACTTGCAGCATCTTCTCTGCATAATCTAACCTTGCCAGCTTTGTTTCCATATTTGCAGTGTTAATAGCTTCTTCAAGGGCTTCAATACCCCAATCTAGATTTGCTAATACTGCTTGATCAGAGTATCGAACCTCCGTGTCCTTGTCACAGCTGCCATCTTCAGCTGCTAATCTCTCAGCACACTGCTCTTTGTGCTGGGTCCTTTGCTCTTTATTGATCAACCGATCCTGTATAAAACTATCCACAGTGGTGATCAAGAACCTTGCAATATCCTTTTGGTCCATGGCAAACCTGTATTCTCCCGCCATCTTTAAGTCAATCTGTGATAACAAATTTCCAATCAACTCGAGCAGCAACTAATTATCATTTCAAACAAGTTTTGTCCAATTGCTATGACAACGGTAAACAGAAAAAGACTAGTGATTAAATTTTGAAATCAAAAGGGAGAAACAAACAACTCAAATTATTCTTGATCATAATATCATTCTTCTTTTGTAGCAGAACTTTTTGGTGGATTTTTGTATCACTTGTCAAATGTATCATTCGGTTCGGTTCCATTTCAGAGTACCAATTAAGTTTTTGACAAAAGAAGGAACATGCATATCATTTTTCCAATCTCTCTCTATCAAATTATACACCATCCTAATTCTGGACTATAAGAAATGCTAGAATTCATAGTGCACGTACAGTACTAACAACAATAAAAGAAATGTTCCAATCTTTCAGCATCAAAAGCAAGCATACATATAGGCCGCTAGAGTCAGTTGGTTTCTTACTGTATAAGGGGATAAAAACCTCAAAACGTTTGCATGAAGGAGAAACTTTGATCAAGAAAAATAACATTACATAGGTGGTATGATCGCTTTGACATTCACAGCCAAGAAAAAGACATAGCCGGCCATTTGCTACAAGTAGCAAGTAGCTGTTATATATATATATATATATGTTGGTTGTTGCCGGCTTCAAACGTTGCTCTGTGATGATCAAAGCAAACCGTAGACTATACTCTTAAAATAATACTAATCATTGTTGTCATCTTCATTATTTATTTGCCTACACTAATTATTTGTCTTTAGGAAAGCTCTTCTCGTTTTCAGTTACAATAAACAAATCTCCATTAATGAACCTAAACCAATCTAATCCAGCCATAACTACACAAACACTGCTTCTTTGACGTTTTTTTGGCGGGAATATCCGATCCAGCCCGGCCCATCATAACGCCCAAAATTATTACAGCCCTCGAAAAGAAAAGGCCCATTTTTAGGGATTTTTATTTGCCACGTATGAAAGTTGATAGTATTCGGCGCTTCTCATTTGTTTCTTGTCTCCTCTCGCCACGTGGGATTCAAAAGATGCCTAGCGTCAATGCTACGCGATTACAGTCAACTCTCTTTCTACACACCTTCAAGATTCTGACACGCGTCCTATATCAACGGCTACGATCATACCTCAAAGATTTTCCACGAACCCCCGGTGCTATGAAAAGAAACCTCATTCTCTTCTCATTCACGCTGTACTGTCTTAGCTCTCAGTTGATTCAATTGATCAGTCTGTGCTGATAGGTTCTACGATGGCCACAAACCCAAAGGTGTTCTTCGACATGTCAATCGGCGGCGTTCCGGCTGGCCGAATCGTGATGGAGCTATTCGCGGATACAACGCCACGAACGGCTGAGAATTTCAGAGCTCTTTGCACCGGAGAGAAAGGAATCGGACGGAGCAGGAAGCCACTGCACTACAAAGGATCGAGTTTTCACAGAGTGATCCCGGGGTTCATGTGCCAGGGAGGCGATTTCACCAACGGGAACGGAACGGGAGGGGAATCGATCTACGGGGCTAAGTTTGCGGATGAAAATTTTATCAAGAAGCACACAGGGCCAGGGATTCTGTCGATGGCAAATGCGGGGCCTGGGACTAATGGATCGCAGTTCTTTATATGTACTGCTAAGACGGAGTGGCTTGACGGAAAGCATGTGGTGTTTGGGAGAGTTGTGGAAGGGATGGATGTTGTGAAAGCGGCTGAGAAAGTTGGATCCTCTTCTGGAAGGACATCTAAGCCTGTTGTGGTTGCTGATTGTGGCCAGCTTCCTTGAATTTAAGCTGCTTTTGTGTTGTGATTTAGACTCTGCTGTTGTTGACTAAGAGTCTGCGTTTCCTGCTCTATGCTATTTCCTGTTATGTTCCGTTTGGGTGTTTCATGTATTACGTTTTTACTGATACAAAGCAGAGAAGAAAATATGAATAAAATTTAAATAATGTTGCTTCTGCTGCTTGCTGCTGTTGTGTTGTGTAGTGTATGTATATTCAGTAGGAATGGGTTGTGCTCAAAATCAATCCTTAGGAAACACCCATTTGAGAACATAAATAAGTCGACAAAATAAGCAAGTAACAAGTAATTTTAATTTGCAATTCAATGATTGATTATGCGATCAATGCTAATCCTGAGCGCTGTCCGTGGGAAATTCAAGCCATTGTTAAAGATATTCAACTGATTGCTAGCACTGAAAGTCTCTACATGTTTTGTCATATTCCTCGTGTTGCTAACAAGGCTGCAGATTGGTTTGTGAAGCATGTTCATGTAACACGCTATAATCCTTTTTGGCTAGCTTCTCCGCCTGTGGGTCTGCTAAGAACTCTGTAATCTTGTTTGTTGTTTTAATGAATTTACAATGTTAAAAAAAAAAAAAAAGAATTATTATTATTGTCTAAAGATTCATAATTTTGTGACTACCATTTGCCTGATGTACCCATGTTAAGTTGTATGTTAATTTGCAGAAAATGACCACAAAGGATGAAATTGAAGAAATATCCGAATACAAAGAAATGATGATTTTGATGTACATAGTTCTTTGGCTTATATTTCAAAGTGTGTTATCATGAATGATGTAGGCTAGTGGTGGAGATACCGTCTGTTAACAATTTTATATTAAACAGTGGTATGCATTGTCTGTGATTCAAATGGATGGTGACTTCTAAATTTTGTAATCTATCAACTTGTCTATGAGAACGTAGGGCTTACCATGAAGAGTATTTATCTTATATTATCTTATTTATTTTTCAAAGTTTACTACAATAATTAACTTGATTAACTAACTACCTTCTAGTTGTTGATTTTTTTTTTATTTGACAGGATAATGTAAAAAATGAAACATAGGTTGTGACGTGAAAATATGAAGCTCTTACAATTTTCTTCTACATTTGCTTGGTTTCAAGAGACTTTAACATCTAAAGCCACATTTTTTTTCAAACTTTCATCATTTAAATTTTGTTTCGATAAATAATTTAATGTGTTTATAATTATTATTTAAATCTAAAATATCGTTTAAAAGAGATCATTTTTAACTACTAATTAATTCAACGGTTGTTAATAAAATAATATAATATTCATTTCTAAACATTGGGTGGTGATTTAATTTATTGGTAAGATATTATATTAAAAGTGAATGCAAAAGTTCAAATTTTATCAACTTTTTATGTCAACACTAAAGAGAATATATATGAATAATCGAACTGGGGCAAATGTCATCGTTTCTATGCACGTACTGAATTTGACATGCTACAAGGAAAGTAGCCTCTCTTTCCTGGCCCAGCTCATTGTGCTCATTAAGCCGGAAGGGAGAAAAGGTCAAAGAATCAAAGTATTGCTCATCAATGGAGATGGAACATTTTGCGTCTTCATCTGATCCCTGGTAGAAAACAGTCTTAATCATTGAATTCGATGTTTATTGCTCCTTTAACACGATTTAGTGCAATTACACCTCGCTCTCTATAGCCTACGTGCCCAAATTCGCATGTTAAGACTTGTCATACGATATATAGATGTACTATAGTTTGGCATTTAAGCATTTATAGAAAACTGGGTCATCTCTGGCTATATCTACCTATAATCTGGAAAAAAAAAAAAGTAAAACATTGGTTCAAGAACATTAACTACCATTTAAGTAATCACATCATTTTATTTATTTATTGGAAGATGCTGGATGTCAAGTCTCGCAACATCGATAGTGACATCGTAAGGTACCATGATTCCTTTTACGCCCTTAAATATTTTGTTTATTTATATTTTTAAAATAATTTACAGACTATAAATATTTAAATCTTTACATGACATGTTCATTCATATGCAATTTCGGTTTTAGATTGAAAAAAAACTTCACAAAAAAAAATTAAAAGTTCATAAAAATGAAAATTCAAAAAATAAATATTAATTAATATTGGAGAGAAATGAAATTGTCTCCAAAATTATTTTGACACGTGTTGAGTGTTGACTGGTTCTATAAAGAAAAATATTTGTCACTGTAGGCAGGTGGGGTACATGCTGTTTTTTTTTTTTTTTTTTTGAACAAGGGTACATGCTGATTGTGAGTAGAATATTCAAAACCCAAAACGAAAGGAAGGGAAAGAAACCTTGAGCCTTTAGCCCAATGGTTAAGGTTTAAGGGTGTGGAGTGGGAGGTTGGGGGTTCAATCCTCCACTCCCCCCTAACCTCCTCTCCACTAAATCCTAGGGACAAATGTCCCTCAGGTGTTTAAATGTTGAGCTACCCGCCTAGGGCTGGTAGCCTCTGGGGCCAGCCACGGGGTCGGTTCCATTTAGAGGTTAATCCTCCATTCTCA
>CATIWK010132804.1:0-11464 GCA_949634005.1 Mallotus japonicus | reverse complement strand
TCTTTACATGGTATCAGAGCTAAAATAATGGTTGGGTAAATTATTCTAACCTCCTCTTCTCTTCCTATCTCCTCTACTACAAATCATACACTTTCAATCCAACTTAATTCAAGAAATTATCTCACATGGAATACTTAATTTCAACCCCTACTCAATTATTATAAGTTAACTAGTTTCATTGATGAGTCTGTACTTGCACTACCAATAACTATACTTTCTACAAATACCTCAAATCTAGATAACCCAAACCCTGCATTTACTGAATGGTTTCAAAAAGATCAACTTTTACTTTCATGGATTTGCTCCTCTTTATTTGAGGAAGTTTTTCTTTATATCATTAGTATGAATTCAGCATTCACTGCATGGAAAGCACTAGGAAGTGCTTTTGGTTCTATATCTTAAAACCGTCAATTGTAACTCAATATATAACTTCAAGAATTAAAGAAGAATGACTTAACTATTTCTCAGTATCTTTAAAAAGCTAAATCTTTAACTGATGAATTAGCTACTGCTAGCTCTCTTCAATGTGAAATTCAATGTAATCATTTACTGCAATCTTGGATCGAATTTTCAAAGCATTATTAATTCAATAACCATTACCTGTTACCTCTCAAGAACTCTATGGGCAATTAGTTGTTTATAAAATCTTAATAAAAAAATATACAGGAACCTCCTCTTACTCACATAGCTACTAAATAAATAAATGCACCTCTACCATCTTCATATTTCTCCTGCCATATTCACCCAACCACAACTATTGCCCATCTTTTTCCATAACCAATAGCCCTCCCCCACTTCTTGGAATTTGAAGAAATAGTGGTCCATGCCAAATCTATGGCTTTTGAAATCACATGGCTGATCGCTATAGGAAGAGGTATGCTCCTCGCCAATCATCACCAAACATGTAGACGCAAATCACGTGGTAGCACCCACAGCACCATTCTGCCCCAACTCTGGTTCTTAGCAATCCACCAATCTGTTATGTAATGGCTTCTCAAAGTACTTGGTACCTTGACATAGGTGCCACCTATCACATGACTTCTGATGCTCACATGCTTTCTAACCCACTCCATATGTTGGCACAGATTAAATTATGGTTGATAATGGTCAAGCTTAACCCATTACAAATACTGGTACATCGCTTCACTATTCATTATGTTCAAATAAATCATTTTTACTTAAGAATGTGCTTTATGTTCTTCTATTCAAAAATTTACCATTGACAATGGTTGCATGTTTGAATTTTGAAAAACTCATTTTTTTATTAAGGATCAAGTAACTGAGGAAATCTTATTACAAGGCAAGAGTGATAATTGGTTATATGTGATGCCATCTAACCTTCCTAAGCAAGCGTTCACTATAAACAACACTTCATTCAATGAATGGCATGCTCATCTAGGCCACCCCCATCATCGTATTATTTCTCAAATTCTCAAAACTAATAATTTGCTTGTTCTTGATTCTTATTTTTCCAGTTGTTCTTCTTGTTGTTTAGGGAAATTAGCCAAATTACCTTTTACAACTGTTGAGCACATCTCAAATGCTCTGCTTCATCCATTTGGATGTATGAGGACCATCACCCATCACATCTTATAATGGTTTTCATTATTTTATTTCATTTATTGATGACTTCACTAGATTTACCTAGATTTATTTTCGTAAGAATAAAAGTGATGTTTATTCAGTCTTTCTTAATTTTAAATCACTTATTCATAGACAATTGACTTCCACCGTTAAAGCTTTTCACTCTGACTAGGGTGGTGAATTTAAAAATTGCACAAATATTTCAATAAAACTCGTATTGTTCATCAAATAGCATGTCCATATACTCATGAAAAAAATGGACTTTCTGAATGTAAAATGGGCCATATAGTTGACACTAGCTTGACCTTATTAAAACATTCCTATATTCCTTTTCGTTTTTAGACATATACGTCTCAAAGTACTGTCAACTTCATTGATGTCATGCCATCACCAATATTGTCAAATACCATACCTTTTTCCAAATTATTCAATAAAGAATCCAAATACATGGAAACCAAAATTTTTGGTTTTGCAATCTTTCCATATCTTACACCTTACAATCATTTTAAATTTTCTTTTTATAGTAAACAATGTGTTTATTTATGTCATTCAATTACTCTTGCTGGCTATATTTTCTTGGACATTGAAACTAATAGAACTTATATTGTTTTACATGCCATTTTTGAACAATTACTTTTTCCATTTAAACAGCTCTGCTATTCTACTTCTCGAACCACTTCAACCATATCCCTGACCCCTTGGCTCACAATACAGGCCCCCCATCACTTTGGTGCCAACAAGAGGTACGTCTCTTCCCTCTCTAAATTTATCTTTGCCCTCTCATTTATCTTCTTACAATCCATAGTCTCTTTCCCCATTTCTACCTCTTTTATTCTTATCCCATACTCCCGCTGCCTATCCACACGCTCACCCTTCAGGTTCACCTACTTGCTTGCTAATTATACACCAAACAACATCCACCTCTCCTTTTCTGACCTTCGTTAGCCTCAACCTTGTCATCAAACTCTCACAATATGATAACCTAACACCACCTTCACCATACTGAACACACCCAATGATCCTTCGCCCCCGCACCATGTCCAAATGCCAAGCTCACATTGTACTTATTGAACCTACCAAACTTAACTTTTTACATCATGAAGCTCATTATTTTAAGGATGCTATTAAACATAATAAAAGGAAACAAGCTATGGATGCCCTTCAAACTACAAACACCTAAACTTTAGTTCCCAAACCACCTAACGCCAACATAATTGTAACAAATGCATTTATCGCATAAAACGTAAACCTGATGGAGCCATAGAGCTGTACAAAGCTCAACTTATTGCCAAGGGTTTTGACTAAACTTTTAGGCATTGATTACAAGGAAGCATTTAGCCCTATAGTCAAAGCTACTACTATTTGGGTTATCCTAGCAATTGCTACCATGCATAAGTGGCCCTTACACCGGTTGGATATATTAAATGCATTTATGCATGATTATATAGAAAAAAGCACTTTATATGGCTTAACCCTATCCAAATTTTATTTATAAATTAAACTGGTCCATTTATAGTTTAAAACAAGCACCCCGTGCTTGGTTTGCTCAGCTAAATAAATAACTTCACTCCTTACATTTTGTATCTTTTAAACCTCATAATTCCTTACCTTTCCCAAAGGCAGTACCTCATTGATCTTCTTCATCGTCATGGCATGTCAAACTGCAAGCTTTATGCAACTTCAATGAATGCCTTGACTTCCTTAAGCAAATCTATTAGCACTCATTTACCAAACAGTGATGTTTATAGCTAAATTATAGAAGCAATTCAATATGCTTCTATCACTCATCCAGATCTTGCATTTAGTGTCAACAAGTTATGTCAGTTCATGCATAGCCCCACAGATATTCATTGGAAAGCACTTAAAAGGCTGTTTCGCTATGTTCAAGGTACCAAGTCATTCGGCCTCTTCTTTTCAAATCAGCCTTCACTTTCTCTACATTGCTATGCCGATAGTGATTGGGGTGGTGATCCTAATGATCATCATTCTACCAATGGTTATGCCATTTATCTTGGAAGTTCTTTAATTTCGTGGATGGTAAAGATACAACTAACTATGGTAAGATCATTAACTAAAAGTGAGTATAAGGCCATAGCTAATGCCACCTCAAAGTTACTTTGGCTAAAAGGTTTACTTAATGAACGTGGTCATTCAATTAACAATGCTACTTTATGTTGTGGCTATTTATCTCTGTTCTAATTCGGTCTTTCATGCCCACACAGAACACATAGAGTTAGATTATCACTTTGTTTGTGAACACGTTGCCTCTGGTTTTCTTCAAGTTCATTTTTCCTCTACACAATAACAACTAGCTAATTTATTTGCCCTTGGCACTTCCTTGATTCTAGAAACTGTGTAAACATTTGAATCTTTGTTCTACTTAAGGGTTTACGAGGGGCTGATAAGATATTTTTTTAGTTGTTACTTATATTTATCATTAGTTATTCATTGGTTATGTATTCTCATCCTTTCATCTTGTATCTGTAACTTCTCTACATATAGTTTTGTAATACCTAGCTTGTAATCATTTATATATAAAAATATACAAAAACCTTTACACCTACTACTTAAAGCCCTTTAAAGATTTTTAAGCTCCTTGTAAGGCATGGAAAAGAGCTTTAAGACTAAATTGCTCTCCTACAAGTAACCTCCCTACAAGACAACATCTATGCATATCCCACCTCCTGTAGCTTAAAGCCCTTTAAAGATTTTCAAGCTCCTTGTAAGGCACCGATTGAACTGGAATTGGCTAAAGGCCGGAGTTCCTTTAAGCATTGACTCCTTGATTCACATGTGGGACTCGTTCTGAATGGAAACTTCCTTATCTGATGAAAATGTATCAGTTCGAATTGGCTCTTCATTAAACACTTCCATTCACTGCCAAGCTAAACTAAAACACAACCCATTCTTCCCGTTCAACCCTTCTCTTCTCATCTTTACTTTACTTTCAATGGACCTTGGATTTGTCAGATATACTATAAAGAATGGCATAAATCGGTAGGAAATACCATTCTGACACAATATGAGGCACATGAAATGTATGCGCTCTTTGAAATAACCATTCAAATCATATCCGGTGTTCAAAAGAGTTTTTAGATTGAACAACTTTCCTAAAAGCACCCTGCTATCCCCACCCTTATGTAAATCCACATATTCTTCATCCATAGTAAGTGAAAACTTTTCAAGCAATCATTTTAATTCATATGCCTTCTGAAATAGAAGTTAAGAACAGTCAAGATCACAACAAAGAAAGAAATAACAAGAAATGAAAAGGAGAGAGAGCAACATGAAAATGTAAAACTTCACGAAAGAAGAAAAAATTCCAACCCTAGCTCTAACTAGGTAGAGAGAAAACTGCACATGGAAAACTAAAAGTTTTTATTAACTTCAATGAAGTATTTTTATCAATTAAGTTTTCTAAACTAAGTTAGATACAAGTAAAAGTTGTATTAGTGGGTAAGTTGTTAAAAAATCATTGTTATTTTTATTTTTTAATCTAAATTATCAATTTTTATTGTTCATTGAACTTTAATTAATCTGTTTCAACTCAGATAGGACTATAAAGATGATAAAAGTTACTCAATAATTAATTTAATGCAACTATATATATAATGACTTAAAGTTAAGATGTCGTTTAAGCGAGAACAATCCCTTACCTATGGATTTTAACGGTAGTTAGTCAAAAGTTTTTCTTTATTAATATTCAATAAGAAATATAAAACATAAAAAAAATCCAAACTATAAAGGCAACTGGAAGACTAATGTATCAAAAGAAAATTGTAAATATAAAACTAAAGTCAATGAATAATTATACAAAGAATTATACTCTAAGAACATGCAAGTAAATACTCAATTTAAATTTGAAAAATAATAGCGAAAATAAATTATATTCCATAAAAAAATTTTAATTCTTTTTCATAATGATGATAATTGAGCTTATTTTACTTGTTTAAATCTTAATTTTTCTCACAGTTTTATCATATAAATAATAAATTATAATTTTAAGGCTATAAAATTACATTTAAACTTTTTTGGAAAAAAAAAAAGATAAGAGTATAATAAATAGTAATTTCAAAAAGGCTTAGGTGATTAGCCATCTAACAGAAAAAATTCAACAATCAATTTGAGATTACATTATAAAAGAAAGAGAAAAAGATGATAATTTAAAATTTAAATAATTTGAAATTTAATTAATTAGACAAACAATTATAAATAGTTCTATTTTATTTTTATTTAGTATGTTTCTACTTAAATTATATTAATTTGATAAAATTATTGGACAAATAATTAGAAAGTACATCTTTTTTATTATGTAAAAAATAATGAGAATTCAATTGCAAAGCACATACTCTCTTCTTTGCTTTAAAACTATAGGTCTATTTTGAAATTCACACATATTAAAAACATATATAATTAATTATTTAATAGTTTATGCTGAAAGTTTGAGAGTAGAAATATAATAGAGTCATATCAACTTGCAAGTTAATCGGAATCAATTTAAAAAAAATTAAAATCAACTTAATATTGGTAAGAGTAGGGGTGTAATTGAGCTAGACTTTTAAAAGTTCAGGCTCAGTTCATTTAAACAAACTTAGCCGAGATTGAGCTTGTTAAATTTTCAAAACTCTAACTCAAACTCGGCTCAAGTATGTGTTTGATGAGTTTGAGCTGAGCTCACGAGCTAGGCAAGCTCATCATAGTATATAGCTAAATGGCTTGGCCCACCACAACTACTTGGCTTAACTTACCTTTCAACTACATGGTTTGCACAAGTACTAGAAATAAACTATTCATTTACTTTTCATTTGTCTCGTTTTTAATATGAAATTTTGTATTGTTAAACTATAAATTATAAAAATTTATATTCTCTTTTTTTCATTTCCTATTCAATGTGGGATTCTAAATCTCAGTATTATACACTATAACCACATATTTTTCATGCATTTCCTCTAACATATTTATTTTTTCAAACTAAAAATTAAATAACTAATTGTGATTGAGTTTTAGGTCCTACAATTTATAATAACTTTTATATTTTTTTGAACTAGTATCTAACACTATAGCATCTTAAAATTTTTTGTGAAATTTTTGTTTTTACAATGTTTCCCTTAAAGAAAAATAAATAAATCAATGTGTTTCACTTTTTCAAATTTTATTATTTTCATGTTTAAATTAATTTTATATAAAAATTTTACTTATTTATACGTTGTATTTACTTAATGTTGTTATTGATACTAATATTAATTTAAATTAAAAATATATAATTTTTATTATATTTAATAATGTTTATTTACTTAATGCTGCATTACTATTTCATTATATTTACTTGATTATAATTACTTGATACTAATACTAATTTACATAAAAATGATATATTACGCATATATGGTTTCTTATTATACTTAGTAATTTAGGCTTTATTTACTTAATACTAAATTAATATTATATAATATTTACCTAATAATTAAAATTTATTTACTTAATAAAAATACTAATTTATTTCAAAACTTCAAAATTTATCATGAAATTAAAATTACATTTAATAATGTTTATTTTAGCTAATTAATATTATTGCTTAATAGTTTAAATTATATTTATTAAATAAAAATTTTAATATTAATATTAATTTATACAAAAAATGTATAATTTTATTATTAATATCTAATTTTTATTATAAAATTGAATAATTTTACTACAAATACAATTTTTTTTACTAGAATTAAAAATTTTAATTGTATTATATAATATTTACTTGATGCTATACTTTATATTAATATTACTTTTCATCAAATTTATATAATTATTATTGTGAATATATAATTTCTATTATATTTAGTAATATAAATTATATATAATTTCTATTATGAGTATACAATTTCTATTTAATACTACTACCTAAAATTTAAATTAACAAATTAGTAAATAAATTTGTTCACGAGCTGACTCACGAACCTATTTACAAGCTCATTCACAAGTCTGTTCATAAACTTGTTCGTGAGCTAGCTCACAAGGCTATGAATGAGCCTGTTTGCAAATTCAAATGAGCCAAGTTTAAAAAAGTTCGGGCTCGACTCGTTTAGCTTATGAACCTTAAAATAAAATTCATATTCAGCTCGTTTTGTTTAACAAGTAAATTCAAATGAACTTTTTTTGAGTCGAATTTCGAACGAATCATGAACCGCTCGACTCAATTACACTTCTAAATAAAGTTAACTTCAAGTCAAGTTGAAGCCAAGTTGAAGTCAAGTAAGTCTTCAATGTCAAAAAAAAAAAGACAAGTTGAAGCCGTGCAAAAGTTGAACACAAGTTGTACATATCCAAAAATAATGTAATCTCTCATTAATTTGTTGAAATTAACAATTGTACTATATGTACCTTCACTTTATCTCTTTTTTCTTTTTGTGCTTGTAGTGAGTGGAGTCTTATCGCATCAATAATAAGCCAATTTTATTTTTTAATAACATTTTTGGTTATATAATAGCATCGAATATACAAATGAACTTTATATTGAAATTTAAAAAATAAAAAATAAATGATATATAAATGATAAAGATTCAACTTTAATACAGATTAATTAATTTTTTATTAAATAGATTTAATTTTATTTTATGTGTTCACAACGTAGGGATATAAACTTACACTTTTGAAATCTAAATTTTTTTTACATGATGGTAGAGGCAAAAGAAAATTTAAATAATAAAATAATTATGAGAAAATTTCAGTGAATTGATTATTTGACCCATATATTTTCATTTTTGGCTCTATATTTTTTCATTTTTGAACTTTCAGTTTTTCAGTTTTATGTTTCCATTTTTTTTTGGCCTTTCTTTTTTTGTTAGTTATGTAACTTTTTTTTGTTATCTATTTGTTTTTTTTAACTCCTCTTAATTGAAGTTGATTGTATATATTTATTTACTTTTTATATTCAAACTAATTTTTAGTTTAATTAGTTTAATTTTTTATGGGATTTTTGAAAATTTTGAATGAGCTATTTAAAACTAGCCTAATTATTTTCTTTTCAATAAAATCTTCACTTTATTAGTACAAATAATAAAAATAAGAATTTTTTTTGATATATTAAATAAATTTTTGTTGTTTTTGGTTGTTTATTGTTTTTTCATTTGTTATTTTTTGTTGTTTTTCGATTATTGTTTGTTGGTTTTTTTTTGTTGTTTTTGGTTGTTATTATTATTATTTTTTTGTTGTAAACCAGTTGTTGTGTGTAACTTTTTAAAAACCGTATTGATTTTGTTAAGTTGATGAAGAAATAAGATTAATAACAACATATGAAAATAAAATTTCACTCAAAATGGTAAATTTTTTGAATGTTGATCTGTTTCACTCAATCGCTTGAATAAGCCATAAATTAAGTATTTAATTTTTAAATAAATCTAACAGTAAAAATATCAGCAAAAGTTTTAGAATAAAGAAAACAAATTAATAAAAAATCATCAAAATTCTATAAAAGAATTTTTGTTTGCTATGAAAAATATTTGATTAAGTAGATGTCGATAATCAAGTTGAATGTACAGTTTTGCTGGTTAAAAAGAAAAAAAAAATCACTGTAAAATCATAGTTTGTTATATTTTATGGGAAAAAAAAAAAGCTTGGTCGACGTCAAAGGATTGGGTTTAATAACACAAGAAGGATCAGAGTAAATATTATCATCACTATTATCATTAAGATTTTGATCACAGAAATGGTCTAGAGTAGACTCAAAAATTTTGAGAGAGCACATGTAGGCAATGTGAGCATCGATAAGGGCATAGCTTTAGTAAAGAGCTTCTTTAAGAAACTTGCAGCAGTCATGACAAAGAAACACCAACGAAAATTGAAAGAATTTTATTTGAGAAAGCTAATTTTAAAAGTTTTTTTATCAATCAGCTTTTTGAATTTTTTTTACTTTTTAATTTAATTGTGATAACTACCCAATAATTATGAATCCAAGTTTAAAGTAACATATAAAATAATATATAAAATATATATAAGCATATGATTTAATTTTTTTTTTTAGATTTTTTTAAAAAAATCAATATGTTCAAAGAGATAAATTATGTTAAAAAATGTGAACCTATCCTATAAAAAAAAAAAAGAACTTCAAGGAGACAAATCATGATGTTAAAAAAAAAAACTGATCAAATATTTAAGATGTGAATGAATCTTGCATATAAAGAATATAAAAGATTTAAACGAAAAAAGGCTTAAGAGTCAAATAATTATGGGCTAAAGTTTAAAAACTAAGAGAATTAGAAATATATTGGAAATGTAAATGAATCTCTCATCTAAAAAATATATAACAATTAAGTGATATATACATCAGGTAAATTAATTTTAACAAAAGTCAATTATTTTTGTATTATGTGAATTTCATTTATGTATCTATATGGTACATATGTGAGCCAACACTCTTAATATTCATGGAATTTTTACCTTCAAGATGTGAGGAGACACATCCATGTGAAAACTAAGTTTGTTGTGAAAAATATGTTGTTCTATTGACCGCAGTATCGAGTACAAGGTAAATATAGGAAAAATTGCAAATTTGGTATCCCAACTTTTCAATTTTTTCTATTTTGGTGGTTGTACTATTTTTTTTTTTTTTTGCAATTGAGTGGTTGAACTCTTTAATTGTGTCCTATTTTGGTGCTTCTGTCCGATCAAGAGCTACCTGAGATCTTGTGGGGCCCACCTTTTGGATAGCATGGGCGCCACCTGGAAATAGAGAATTGGCTTTACTTAAATAACCTTAAAAAAGAAAGTAAAATGACAAAAAAACCACATTTATTATTGAAGCAATATATGTTTCAATTTGTTAAAAATGAAATTAAAGAATCACAGCTGAAACTAAATTAGGTTTCTTAGCTCATTACCAACGACGCATTGTGAAGGAAGAACCATTATCAGTTGAAGAAATTGAAGTTACTGTACAAATGCAACTCACAAAATAAAGAAATTAGGCATCGAAAAAATGAAGAGGTGTGTTCTTATTTATTTTAAACATTTTGTTCTTTGGTTGATTTGGTTTGTGAGTGTTGCATGTTAGCAATTTGTTGGGTCTTGCATGGTAATGTTTATAACTCAGTTATTTGAACTCATTTCTTTGAACTTATAAACCACCATTCTCATTGTATGATTTTTTTTTCCTTATTTAGCAGCAAAAAGGGTCATGTGGTTATTATCTATTATGGTGGTGTTTTTGTTTGTGACCGTGGTAGTTCTTTGGAGATAGAATATGTAGGAGGTGAGAAGTTACATTTTAAAGTAAATGTATATAAAATACAGAGTTTTGATGCTGTGTTGGATGGGATGAAAAGCATTTTAAAGGACAAGATGGGCAATAGGGAGGCTGTTAAAGTGCATTTTAGGAAACCCAATGTAGCCTTATCATATGGGTTGATGCTTCTGTATGAGGGGTCATTATCTTTATTTTTAGATATACTTAAAAAGAAACACATAGTGGAGTTGTATGTGGAACATCGCATGTCTGGGGTAGATAAAAATGTTGGAGGAGAGGGTAATATTTGTGATTTAACTCATGGAGGAAGGTTTGGTGGCAGCTGTGAGAAAATAGTAGGTAGAGGTGAAAATGTTAGCTGTAATGACCAAGAAAAAAGGGGTGAAGTTAATGAGCCATTAAATGTTGAAGATAAGCATTTAGGTGATAGGACTGCAGCTACTGTAAGTATACTGCAACAAGAAGGGGTAGTAAATGAGACTAATAAGCAAGAAGCAGCAAATGAAGGATGTCAACTTGAAGAAAGGACTGAAGGATCTCAAGCAAATGAAGGTTGTGAAGCTAATGAAGGATGTGAAGGTGAAGCTAATGTTACACAACCTTCACTAGCTGATGAGGTTAATGCCTTAATTGGATTTATTCCTA
>CATIWK010132766.1:0-29116 GCA_949634005.1 Mallotus japonicus | reverse complement strand
ATCTCTTTTTGCCTCTGCGAACCAACCTCAATTATCTCCACCAAGTAAAAAGATTTTCCCTAAAACCACATTTCCAAATCCCTAAAAATTAAGAACTGTTAAAAAAAAATAAATTACCTTCTTCCTCATTTTTGCTCTTCATGTCAAAATTCAAACAAGTTACTTGAGAAAGGCAAAGTAAAGCACAAGCTGCGTTCTCTTTCGAAGTTGATGTCCCTGTTTTCAAAGCCCTCACCAATGGTTTAATCGCTCCCGAACAAAGCAGAGGAATCATCGCTGTGACACTGTATTCTTGAAGCTAAAATCCCGATGACGATATTAACGAAATCAAAGGCTTAATCGCTCCTGCGTTGGTGATTTTGAGACGATTCTCCAGAGAACTACGGCCGTCCGATCACGGTCTCGAGTACTAGAGCTCGCCGCCAGCCGGAGAGAGATCACCAAAAGCGATGAACTGAAATGATACTGCGTGGTGGGACAGTGTCCTTTCGGGTAAAAATGGCAGCGGTGATCGGCTGAGACACATGTTGCCGGTGGCGAGCATCGCATGTGGCTGTACAGGTGCAGCGTTGCTGGTGGCAAGCATCGCATGTGGCGGTATAGGTGCGGCGTTGCTGGTGGTTTCGGGTTTTGTATATTCATTTTAGGGTTTATAAATTCAATTTGGGGATTTGATTTTATTTTTTTTACCGAAAATTTGGGTATTTGATTGAGGGTTTAGTTTAATTTTACCTTGTGACCATGGTTTAGGGTTTACTTTAACCTATGGTTAATGTTTTAGGCTTAATATTATATCACCATTTAATTTAATTAATTAATAAATTAAAAAATTCTTGCGGACATGTTATTTTTTGTCAGAAAACTTGTCCACGTCAACGTGCGTTGCATTAACGCACTTGCTACTGCCTTGCCAGGACTGAAATGGGTCTAAAATAGAAGTTCGAGTGTTAAATTGAAAAAAATAAAAGTTGGGAAATGAAATAGGTCAAAGTGAGAAAGTCAGGGGTGAAATGGTAATTTTAGCCAATAATAAATTTAAAAATACATCTAAATTAATTTATTTATCTTTATTCATAATTAATTTAAAAATACATCTAAATTTAATTTTTTTGTGAGTTTATTGTAGTTAGGTGAATAATATATTACTCATTATATGATTTTAACATTGAAAATGCATATTATTTTAACAGGTATTCCCATAAGAAAAAAGGAATACAACAACTACAATACAATTACAAAATTAAGACTTTTCACTAACTATAACTACAACATCAACTATTACAAATATCATTAACAACTACATATATATATATAACTCAACAAATCAAATTGGGGACCTTTTGGTCCCGATATCTTCGCTTAAACCATTAGATTTAAATCTTATCGGCCTAATAAGAGAGAATTATAATACTTATGTGGTAGGTAAATTGTATATATGATCACTAAATTTTGTATTAAATTAAAATTTATTTATAAAATTTTAATTTATTTCTTTTTAATTACCGAAATTCTCACATAAATTTTTTTGATTTATAAATAATCTAATATTATTATTTTAATTCAAATTTTGAAAATAAAATACAAATAAGTCTATATGTCATTTTTAAATTATAGTTCTAAATTATATAAATATAATATAATATGCAAAAATTATTTAAATATAATATAACATATAAATATTTCATTAGTTCATAGTAATTAACAATTACTTTATTCTCTTTTCAAAAAAAAAAAACAATTACTTTATTCTCTAATTAAATAATATTTTTACATTATTTCAAAAATAAAGTATATACCCCTCAAGATAACTTTTAATTTTTTTCATTAATAGAAAATATGAATATAAAAAATATAAACTTATTTATATGTTAATTTTTAAATTTTAAACTAAAATAATAATATTAAATTATTTACCAGCCAAAATATATTATAAAGCATACCTGCGATATATCAATTAAATAAGTTAAGAACCATTATGACTTATGATTAAATATTTTCACGATAAAAAAGAAATTAATAAATTTTCAAAAAGAAAAAAGAAATTAATAACAGAAACAAATTATTAATCTGAGAGTATAACGGTGGCCTTATTGGCATATAAAAATGAAAAATTCTACTATTATTTTATTTTTTATTTATTTTATGTATACTTTATTATTATTAGCGTAGGATAAAAATATATTAAATGATCTGACAATTATTATTAATAAAATAAATTTTACTTTGTTAAATTTCTTTTATGGTTAATTAATTAATTCAGATTTTTAGATGAAATTCATAGCATAATAATAATAATAAATAAAAACCATTATTAAAAAGTAAAAAAAAAAAAAGGGCACAATTAAAATTATCATTGAATTTACATACACCACATGATAATATCCCCACCCGATCACCAACAACCCACCACCACCACCAGCTCCGTCAACGTTGCTGGGCGGACACCGGTGGCCGGAAACATGACTCCAAATCCTAAACTTCAAATCACACAAAGCGAAACCCCCAAATTTACGATTTTGGAAATAAAAATGTTCATATCTTTTCGAGCTTCTCTGCCTTAATCACAGGATTGGCTTTAGCAATCTGCTCTTTGCCCATAGCTTTAAAATTAAAGGTACAACCATGTTGCTCTGGGTACCTATGCATCCCACAGAACACCATCTCGCACCTGCACTTAAATCCCGTGAGCCCCACGCGCTTCCTGCACGTCAGACACCTGTTCGGCGCCGTTGTCTTCTTTTCTTCATCCTTTTTATTATCCACCACCGCTGGTTCAGGCTGATTGCTCGCGACTTCCGGCAGGTCAACAACGGCGGCCTGCGGAGGAGAAACAGAAAGAGTAGGTGTGGAGGAGGAAGCAGCGGCGGTTAGAGATTGATTCAAGGCGAGTTTAGCGTTGGAAGATTGCTGTTCATTAAGCTGGAGATCACGGTGACATTTTGAACAGAGATTTTGCGTCGCCGGACTACCGAAGAAACCGCAGTTGTTAACGCAGAGACGCGGTGCTTGGCATCTGTGCTCTTCCGCCATTTCTATCTCCTACCAAACCAAAACCAAAATCAAAATCAAAATCAAAATAAAAAAAAATCACCTCAAAAAAAAAAATCAAATTCAACAAAAATAAAATACCTGATTTTGTGATTGATTGATTGATTGTTGAAGAGATGAATTGTAAAAATTTATAAATCAATAAGAAAACCCGAAGAATCTTTAAGCGAAAAATCGGGGAAACAAAGGAGGGGAGAAGGAATTTTTCTGGCTTTGTATGGATTGATTTCTTTTTTTTGAATTTTTATTTGGTTCAAGGCCTGAAGATTCGACTCACCTTCTTTTCTTTTTCGTTGAGGTAAGAAAAAAGAATTTTCTTTCTTTTATTTTCTACCAAACACAAACAAACGCTGTTTGGTTGATATTAATTTAAATATGAATTAAACGCGTTAAAAATATATATATATATATATATATTTTCAAAGAAAACAAAAAAACGAGTTTTTAGGAATTTCTTTTACATCGAAAATCTTCTGGAAGCCGTTTAAGCTACGTCTCTCGTCTCATATCAACCTTTTCTTAATTCTTAATTAATTATTTTCACAGCCAATTTGGACTGTATTTCTTTTTTTTTTCTTTTTCAGCAACTAGCTTAGGAGAGAAAAGCCTCTTAATCTGAAATGGAAAAATTATGGAAACTCTCACTTAAAATGAAAAAATTATGGAAACTCTCACTTAAATACTTTAGTTTCGAAATGAAAACGGGATTATTTCTTATTTTTTTTTAATAATTAGTCTAAATGGTTGAGCATCATAACTTGAAGTAGAAAAATAAAAAAAATTGAAAGATTGAATTTTATTTTTAATTAAATATTTATTCACCGTAACAGATGTCCGTTTTAATTTTTTTAATGTATATAAAGATAGATTAATTGTATTTTTTTAGTTGGCCCACATTAAAGTGTGTGTTTGTAGTCCCCACATGTCCACTTGACCTTTTGACCCTTTCATTGTTTTCAGCCATTGTACTACTTCTTTTACCTTTTCATTGTTCTTATTTATAAAAAGTTTTTTTTTTTTTTTTTGACCAAAGTGTGTTAGTAATAGTTAGATTAGAGGGGAGGGGGGAATGTGGAGTGGGGGATTCGAGCCCTTCCCACATCCACTAGGTCCTAACGCCTTTTGCCACCACGCCAGGCATGGGGCTTATTTATAAAAAGTTTTGAGTTCAAAGAAACATTCAAAAACTTTACAAATATCAAAATTTATAAAAATTACAAGTTGAAATATCTCTATCTGATGTTATTATGTAAATTTCAATTCGAGTGGTGGTGTATACAGCAAATCGTATTAATTAAAGTTTAATGAATTTTAAATATCAGTAATTTAGATAAAAAAATTGAATTTAAATATTCACATGAGACATCAATTATAAAAAAATTTTAAATTAGCATATGCATATCATTATTATTCCTAATTTTAGACCATGATCCTATAAATCTCATATTAATAAAAAAATATATAACATAATTGATTATAAATAATAAAGTTAGTATATTTTTTGATTTATTGAAAATTCAATGTATTAAGATTAATCTTATAAACTACAAAAAGGATTAATTAATAGTAATTTGCTATTTAGAGGTTAATTATCAGCTAAGAAAACATATAAATAAACCCACAAAAATATGCTATTACTTTCAAAATTGACCAAGTCCATTATAAAGTGTCATTCACAAAAGTCAAGTTAAGAGTAAAAGGCAGAAAATAGCTCTCTAAGACCTAGACATGATGATATGCCATATCATTCACGTTCTTGTGTTAACAGTAGCAATTTACACAACCTAAACAACATTTGACCGGAGAAGATGAAGCCCAAAATTTTTAGTTTGCAAGAGCTACAATGTATGCATTCCAAGAATCTTCTTGTTGGAAAGTTTTCACTTCCTCATACTTTATGTCTCTTCCGGCTCCGAACCCCTCTACGCTCCTGTTCTCTTCGCTGTCCGGCATTTGTCGGAGCCAAAAGTGAATGGATTTAAATCCAGCCTCTTCTAAGCAGTCTTTGATCTCTGGCAATGACCACCTAGATATATGAGCATGAAATGAACATTCATTAGTCGTTAGTCAAATTTGTTAGACCAAAGTAAAATGCTTTCAATATCTACAAACAAACCACGCTAAAAAAAATTTGATGGGGAAAGCAAACAACTTACAGCCTCCAGCTATACGAAAATGCATGGCGAATTTTTTTCTGCTGCTTCTGAAGATAAAAGTGAAGACTAATCCTTGTTTTGCGCTCAATTATGTCAAATTCAGCTTGCTCCCAAATATACTGTGCATTTTATGAAACGTTAAATATTCTATGCTCTATATGTTGATACATATATTCAGTTGAATCAGTTCTGCATTAGAATCATGTCAGGCAAAATATGAGATATCTTTGCACTTCTCAATCATTTTTTATACAAATCAGCTACAAGACCAAACAATGATTTCAGTTTCCTTTTCTCATAAATAGTTACTCATATTACACAAGTCTTAATTCTAAATTTTCACCTAAAATATCCTAAATCACACTTCAAACCAAAAACATCAAAGACTAAAAATCATATAGGCAGGAGATGAGAAGTTGAGGACACTAAGTCACTGACCATGGAACATTGTGATAGAAGTATGCATACAGCAAGAAATCTGTGCTTACAGATATAAATGTTAGGATGTATTAAAAGACATAGCAAACATTTGACATTTTAAAAGTTCTGCTGTCCAAACTATATGAAAATCATTATTTATGGTCATCATTCCTATGGGAATTTTCCTAAAGAAAACCTATCTGTAAGATCCAATTAATAAGAGAAGTTTAGAGCATAAGTTTTCATGAATTTGCTGCTTGAGAGTTTTATGTCCTCTAAAAGTGAATCTGCAAAAGTGATATCCCACTAAGACTGTAATTATTTAATGGTGTTTAGAAGATATATACTGTACCGTAAAATTTGGAAATTTTCTCTGGAGCCTTAGCTTGCCTTCTGATGATGTTCCACCATATAAATCCATCACGAATATGCCACCCTTTCTGGACAAGGCATTAAGAACGTGTTTGAAATACAAAACCAGATCTGCTCGTTTATGGAGACAACAGCAGCTATAATTAAAGGCACAAACAATGTCTCTTGCTGGTAGTGGAAAGTTTCTTTTCAAGTCCTTATCACTAGTGGATGCAGATGAACCCACTTGGACAGCAGATTCCTGTGTATTATTCTCCAAATTTTCTCCGTGCTCCCCCAATTTGACATTACTTATCAGTTCCTCTGGCTCAAACTTGACTAATTTGGCCTCAAGAGGTTGCAAGACATTTCCATGAAAGAGGGACATCCTGGAATATCCATCAGCCCCAACTTTATTTATGTTGTTCTCCAAGCACCAATTTAGTGCCTCAATGTCCAGATCCACTCCTACAGCAGTCCGTCTTGGGTCACTACGTAGCCATTCTGTACTGTCAAAATCATAAACAGCTCAACATCAGAATACATACATTATTCACCTAAGTAAGTCAGGCTCCTTAAAGACATCTCTTAATCAGTACTGAAACCAAAACAACAGGCCTAATAATTAACACTATAAAGTTGATTGTATAGCATCTTAAAAGCATATATAAAAGCAGACATAAATTTTTGTTAGGAATTTTAACCAGGCCGCGAACACTACGTGGCCATGAGAGAACAAAGGATCTCGGCAAAAAGAATTCACATGCAACTGCACAGAAGATGATAGTTTCTTCACAAAGTCCAAATGTTAATGAAATAGTCAAAGAAATTAACAATTTTGAATTAAGAAACTGCTAAGATATTTCAACAAACAGCTAGCATATTGTCTTGCTTGGCATAACATAAGCAATTCAAACCATCATAGCTCAAGACAGCATCATGTGGAATACATGAAACAGCTATAAAGAATCCAATCACCATATTACTTATTTCTCCTGTTACCCTCATGTTATAACATCAGAAGTAGCTAAGTTCCTTCTACGAAGGAGACATATAATAGAAAGAATCAAAGTAATTTACCTTAAAAGTGCAGTCCCACAGAAATCTTCCTGGAAATGGAGAGGCAACCTCCCACCTACGTACATTAAAAAGAACTTCTGCAAATAGCTTATATCTCCTTTGGGTGACTGCAATTAATTCAAAAATCCAGCAAATCAACTACAAGCATTTAAAAAAGATTCAAACTTTATATTATCAATCAAATGCAGAAATCTTTTAAGAACAAAACTTCAGTTCTTTATTATCTATCAAATACAGCACCAAGAACCAAACTTGGCAGATGGGTTCTTGGTTTTCACTTCAATCTTTTATTTTCTAGTAAAATAAAACCAATACAAAAATAAGACTTTCTCAGCAACCAAACAATGGAAACATATACATTTTTTTTATTTTATTAGTGGGTCATTATTACCTGGACAGATTGTTGATAAAGAAGAAACTTTGAAGGAATGTTATTAGATGGTTTTGCATCACTACTGTCCTCCTCCTCCTCTTCTTCTTCTTCTTCTTCGAAATCATCAGGTTCTGGGTGGTTTGATTCTTGATCAGGAAAAGAAGAATGTGAATGGATATAACCATCATCATCATCTTGCTCTTGTGAGTTACAGTAAGGAGCTCCTCTGGGTCTGTTGTGCCGATGCTGGTGCCTTTGTTTCTTCTCTCTTTTTCCCATTCTTTTTTCCGCTGCCACTCTTCTTTTGCTCCAATATAGGCCTCTCTCTCTATGTACACGCTCAATTTCTTTGTGTTGTTAAAAAATAATAATAATAATAATAATAATTTTTTATTGTTTGATTTGATATATAATTAAAATGTAGAGAAAATCACTTTTATCTACCTGAGATTAGACCCAATTAACATTTCAGGACCTCCTGTTTCAAAATCAAATATTTACCTCTCTAAAGTTTTATATACCAACACTTAAGGACTTTTATTAGCTTTTTTACAAAAAATGACCATAATACCCTTATTTTAACATGTGTTTTCTCTAACCTTATTACATCTAATCCCTAACATTTAACTTTTTCTAATTTTTATATTTTTTAAAAAATGTAAAGAAAGTTATAATTTTATTTGTAGATTTAAAAATTATTAATTTTTAATTGTTTTTAATTTTTGTTGTTCTTAAAATTTTTAATTTTTAAAATATTTTTTTTTGTATAGAAAATTTTTAATTCTTTTAATTAAATGTATATGGATTCATTGTAAAATTTTTAGATCTATAAAAATTATTTTTAACTTTTTTAAAATTTTTTAAGAAATATTAAAAAATAATTTTTATAAACTAAAAAATTTTAAATAATTTATAAATATATATTTTAAAAGTAATTTCATCAATTCTTATTGTTATTCAAACATAAATTTTGGGGTAATGCTAGGGATTATATGTAATGGGATTAGAGAAGACAAATGTTAAAACAAGGGCATAACAATCATTTTTTTGAAAAAAAAGCTAACAAAAGTCCTTAAGTGTTGGTATATAAAACTTTAGGGAGGTTAATATTCGATTTTAAAACAGGAGGTCCTGAAATGTTAATTAGGCCTAATTTCAGGGAAATAAATGTAATTTACCCTAAAATTTAATTTCCCTCTAATTTTCATTATTATAAATAAAAATTTGTTTTGCATATAATGCCTCCTATATTACTATTAATAATCACAAAAGTTTCAATTAATTGATAGTTCGAATTGTGGAAAAAATTTTAAACATGAAAATGGATTGATATAGAATATTTAATCTAAACATATAATATGTATCTTTAATTTTGTGATAATATATTTTTTAGCATAATTATTCTTTATATTTCATAATATATTTTTTAGTAAATTTTATAAGGATAAAAAATTTTCAATTTTTTTTTCATATGTAAAATTAAAATTTGAAAATTTTATTTAAGAGAATTAAATTGCTGAAGTTAATGGATATTAAAAGTAAAAATACTTTCTTTTTTGGTATGCTCACGAGGTGTCCTGGATGGGTCCCAACTATGGGAGGCACCTTTAAGCCCGTACCATGCCCGTACCACATCCAGACTAAATCCCCGCTCACACCTTCCAGACTAAATCCCCGCTCGTACCAGGTCTTCCAGACTAAATCCCCGCTCGCACCGGGTCTGCCCACGAAGGGGTAAAGTGCTCCCAATCAATGTATTTCCATACATGAGCGGGGTTCGAACTCCTGACCTCACTTAAGGGATAAGAGCGTCGAATCACTCACACCAACCCTGATTGGTTAAAAATACTCTTTTTAGTATATATAATATATTTTTTGATATACAAGTAAAATAGTTTAAATATAAAGGTATATTTATTTATTAAATTTGGATGGACCAACATTGGCTTAAATAGAAAATTGTTAAGAGGTTGACGTCATTGATTTGGCACAAACCTGCCCAATGAATAATCTTTAAAGTCTTATTCAAGTGTCTCTTTTAGTTTATCATGAATAAAAGAATTTTTAGTTCATAATAATGTTTGTATCTTCATGTTAGTATTACAATTAATAAGTTCCCATTAATATATATTTTATTTAAGAAAAAATTATATGGGCATGCATTTAGCAATAGTATTATAATTATTATGTATCTTTTATTATTTTTTTAATAATTAGTAGAGATAGTTAATCTTCACCTATAAGAAGAGAAAATGAAATTATTAGTGTATAGTGGATTAAAAAATTATTTATGTTTAAAATGAGAAGTACAAAACAAAAATATTAGCTTAAAAAAATAGAAAGATGAACTAAAAAATTAATAAAAACATAAAATAAGATGCAAATTTATAAGAATATTTAATATTTTATTAACAACCATTGAGATCAATTGATAGAATAATATTTTGTTTAAACAATATTTTGTGGTTCGAGTTGTGGTTTACGCAACCTTATTAAATTAATTGATTGGAAATTTTTAAAATTCTATCATTTTATTTGAACTGAACTAAATTAATTAAATTTTAATAAAGCTTTTAACACCTATAATGTAGATAAAAAAAATATTTTTATTAATTATGGGTAATTGTGAAAGATATAGACTTAATTCAAGATTAAAAAAAAATGACATTATTGTTTTTCTTAAGAAAAAATGACATTATTGTTACTCTATTAAATATAAAAAATAACATAACTCCTTTATAACAGAGATGTAAAGTTTAAATTTTGCGTTCCTCTGTATAAAAAGGGAAAGATTGTTAGGTCATATCACATTTTTTAATCATCCTTAAGAAAAAAAAAATATTAAAATTGAACACATACCATAAAAAAATTTACATTTGATACTTTTAATATCAGATAGTTATAAAGATTCCGATTATTTTTGATATCCGATTATTTTGAAGAAAGAAAAATGTTAAAATTGAATACATACCATAAAAAATTTTACATTTGATATTCGCGGTGTCTGGTAGTTATAAGGACTCCGATTATTTCAGAGTCACATACCATAAAAATTTTTGCATTTGATACTCGCGGTATCCAATAGTCAGAAGGACTTCGACTATTTTAGAGTCGAGCTGGGTGGACCCATAAAAGGGTAAAGCTCTCATAGGATTTATTTTCTCTATACATAAAACTTAAACTTGAGACCTTATTTAAGGGAATTCAAACTTTTTGCCACTTGAACCAGCAAATGTTGGTATATATGATAAAAATTTTGATTTTTAGATAAAATATTCACTAACCAATATAAATTTCAAAATATATATATATATATAAATATATATATGTAAACTCTAAATTAAAAAAAAATTAATTAAGAATACAAATCTGCATTTTATTTAAAAAAAAAAAAAAAAAAACCAAATTGAAGCCAAGCTTAGCCACAGCCGCCTTCATTAGCACCTTCCCTCTTCTCTTCTCACACGCTTGCTTACTTTTAAGCTCTCTCCTTACCCCCAAAAAATCCCTTTTTTTTTCTTTTTTTTTTTTCGAAAAAAAATCCTAAATCTTAGTTTCAAGATCGCAATTTTCATCATCAAATCATTAAAAAACCGATCGAAATCACCAAATTCTAGGGTTTTTAATTCACTCCTTCTTCTTCTTCTAATCATCGAATCGAATTGAATCCCCTCATGCAGTTTTCCGGTAATTAAATCGTCAATCTCCTCCTCCTCGTCGAAGAAGAAGAAGAAGAAGAAGCAGCAGCCATGTATAGCAATTTCAAAGAACAAGCGATTGAGTACGTAAGACAAGCCGTACAAGAAGATAACGCCGGTAATTATGCGAAAGCATTTCCTTTATATATGAACGCACTTGAATATTTCAAAACCCATTTAAAGTATGAAAAAAACCCTAAGATTCGTGAAGCTATTACTCAAAAGTTTACCGAATATCTTCGCCGAGCCGAGGAGATCCGTGCTGTGCTTGATGAAGGTGGTCCTGGTCCTGCTTCTAATGGAGATGCTGCTGTTGCTACCCGTCCTAAAACTAAACCTAAAGATGGAGAAGATGGGGAAGATCCTGAGCAAGCTAAATTGAGATCTGGATTGAATTCTGCTATTATTAGAGAGAAACCTAATGTTAATTGGAATGATGTCGCTGGTCTTGAAAGTGCTAAACAGGCTTTACAGGAAGCTGTTATTTTGCCTGTTAAGTTTCCACAGTTCTTCACAGGTCAGGGACACTTTATGGTTTCTTTATTATTATTATTATTTTTTCTGGGTTTGTTTGAAAGTTTTTTGCTTTGTATTTGGTATGGTGAGGTGAATAAATTTATGGGGAGTGATTTTAATTGGATGAAATTAGTGAACTTGTGTGTATATCTGTGTTTTCTTTTTAGTCCTTTGTGGATTTTTGCTGGTATGTTTTTAGCATTTAATTTGGTTGCGTGAAGTGAATGCACTAATGAACAGAGGTTTAAGTTGGTTGAAAGCTGTGTTTATTCTAAGAATTGGATTGTGTTTTAGTGCATTGAGCTCATTTGGTTAAATGTAAGAGAATAAGAAAATTGCTTGTGTTTTAATTTCTGTCTGAGTGGAAGTCATAATTTTTTCTGGCGATAACTTTCTGAATTCAAAATCAAATAATTAACTGCAATAATAAACCTTTTCCTTAAAAAAAAAAAAATTTATCAGTGCATCATGTTTGGGCATTGTCTTGATGCTGCAGTTTTTCTCTGAGATAGCAGAAGGGGACAGTGGCTCCATGTCTGTCATTTCAGTAATGGGGTTATGTATTTGGCAAGGTTTTAAATTTTTGATGCATAAGGTTCTTCCTTTCTAGATAAAACGGTTAGAAAAAAGGCACAAAGGAGATCTCTCATAGTAGTTATTGCTATAGTTATGTTATTTCTTTTATGGAATCATTTGGTTTTTTGTGACTATTTTTGCAGCTATTCTGTTTCTTGACAGCATTTTTGCACAAAACCTTACGTGATTTTGTTCTGTTTAAACTAAAATATCCTCCATTTGATTTTTCTTAGGGAAGAGACGACCATGGAGGGCTTTTCTTTTGTATGGACCACCTGGAACTGGAAAATCCTACTTAGCCAAGGCAGTTGCAACTGAAGCAGACTCAGTTTTCTTCAGGTGAATATTTTATATCATAAAGAGACTCTTAGTAATTTAGCTGCCAGAAGGTTTGTGCTTTCAATTTTGCAAAATTTCTGACCTGCTATCTTGTATAGTTTGTGATTTTCTGGTTGGAGGGCACTTCATTGTTTCTTTTTTAATTTGCATATATCTTTATGAGGCCGTTTACATTTTTGACTTGTACACAAGTTGCTGGATCTTAATTAATTATTTTTTGCTCCGATAGTATCTCCTCCTCAGACCTGGTCTCAAAGTGGATGGGCGAGAGTGAAAAGCTTGTTTCGAACCTTTTCCAAATGGCACGTGAAAGTCAGCCTTCAATTATTTTTATTGACGAAATAGATTCCTTGTGTGGCCAACGTGGGGAAGGCAATGAGAGTGAAGCTTCAAGACGTATCAAGACTGAACTTCTTGTCCAGATGCAGGTATAATTTTATCTTCCATTTTGTGGTTGGCATTAAGATGAGAACAATATCAGCATTGCTTTTGTTATGCTAATGGAAATGTTCATTGTTCTAATGAAAATGTTAATGTACATGCTATACATTTTTGCTGCTTCTAAATGTTTTCCTCTTAGTATCTTCATAACATCAAATTTGTTGTCATCATGTCCCTGGGAGGAATTTAAAACAGCTGTTAGTTTAGATAAGTTAGTGATATTATTGATGCTGAAATAAAAATGGAGACTAGCCTCATTCAGTTCAAAAATGCCTTTTTCCTACGAAAAATTACTTAACAGGAAGTAATATTCATTTAATTTAGTATTTTTAGAATCTTGTCACAAATTTTCTTTTAGGAAGCGCACAATTTTCTCATTTGGTTGATTTAAACAAATCTTTAGGAATTAATTGGGTTATGGAATTATATCTTTGCTGTTCAGTAAAAATGTATTCCATGTAAATACTTGAACGTTATTGTAGGTAAATTTTATCTTATTTCTGCTCAGGAATTTCAACTTAATGCACTCACATACCCACACTTTTTTTTTTTATTAAATTTTGCAGTGAGCTGCTTGGTATTGAGGAAGCCAAGTGGTTAAAGAGAACTCTGGCTCTCAACTTTTTCCATTCTACCAACCCGAATACTAAAACTTTGTTCCCAGGAAGTTTGATTTCTGGAGCCCATTCCTAATGAAATTAACCAGGCAATTGAAAAGGTTGGCCAATTTGTGCATCTGATGTGATAGGGCTGTCACTTTAGGTGTTAAGGTGCTTGGCTGTCCATCAGCAATTTTTTTGGGATTCTTATGCTTTTGAAGGCCAGAGAGAGGGTGAAGAGTTAGATGTTCAACTAGGCTTGAAGAACTTTGGTATATACATAGATATAACGGTTTAATGGACTGGGTGCGCAGGGTTAGTTTAGAAGGGAATGCTTGTATGTGGTGTGTTTAAGAAGGGGAATGGTGTGTGTGTTTGTGAGAGAGAAATGTCGAAAAAGCCACAGAGCAGTGGGTCTATCAAATTGGCATTCATCTTGTAACAAATCCATTGCATGCTAAAATAAAAAACAAATAAAAATAACTGCTGCACTAGTTTTTTTTAAACTAAATATAATCCTTAGTTATGCCAAAGTTACCCTTAGTGCAAATTAATGCTGTGCATGGTTTGCCTATCATGAAGTAACATTTAAATGTTACAGCCAGAAGTCTTTTTAGTTTGTTATTGTTGTCTTTTTCCTTTTCTCTCAGTTTCTCAATAGGAAGTTCAGTTTTAGCAGTAATGATTACTCCTGAGGATTCTAGTAGATCTTTGAAAATTTGGAATCCTTATCCATATACATCTGATAACATTTTCACTGTTTTTAAACTATTTTTGTTGTTGCTTAATTTGTACTGTTGATACAAGTCATGTACACTTTTAATTTATGAGTGCAGGTTGGGATTTCTTGTTGTTTTTATGAGTATGCTTCAATGTTTTCAATGCCTGGACTTTTCGACTATCAGAGCAATTTGGAATAGTGTGTGAACAAGCTCTAGATGTTTATTAAGTGGTCTGTATAACCTATGAGTTACTGTATTTACAGTGGTGTTGCTGTATTTAATTAACAATAGAGCCTTTTTCAGTATTCAAGGTTATGTTCTTGTGGATAGCTTTTAAGTTCTGAAACTTGTTTTATCCAATAGTTTCTTATGAATTTCTACTTTTTATGCTTTAGCTTTTACTTGGTTAAGTTGGTTTGAAATTTTGAACGTCAAGTTGTATTAGGTACATTATTGTCTAGCCTTTAATTCAAGATGATATTTTTGGAAACAAAAACAAATTTGACTTTGACTAATATTTCCTATCTGAAATAGGAGTTGATCTTATTTTTATTATATTTTAGGGTGTAGGGAACAATGAGCAGAAAGTTCTTATTCTTGCAGCAACAAACACACCATATGCACTGGATCAGGTAAGGACATTGGGAGAAAATTATTTTTGTTTAGTTCCAGTCACTGTTTGGAATTATATGGTACTATTGCTAATCAATAAGATTACAGGCCATCAGGCGACGTTTTGATAAGCGTATATATATTCCCCTCCCAGATTTGAAGGCTCGGCAGCATATGTTCAAAGTATTACACCTCCTGTTTTCAATGCATTCTTTTTAAGCATTCAGCTATGCAACTATCTTTATGCTATGTGGCTGACCTTTAGAAAAATATGAATAGGTGCACCTTGGAGATACTCCTCACAACTTAACTGAAAGTGATTTTGAAGGCTTAGCTCGCAGAACTGAGGGCTTTTCGGGTTCAGATATTGCTGTTTGTGTAAGCATGAGGCCAATTGAGATTCTTTTAACATATCATTTTTTTCCTTTTCTTGTTTTGAAAAAAATCTTTATCATAAGAAGGCATAGTTTTTTGGTTTATCTTTGACTTGGACAGGTGAAGGATGTCCTATTTGAGCCTGTTCGTAAGACTCAGGATGCTATGTTTTTTGTGAAGACACCCAATGATATGTGGGTGCCATGCGGATCAAAGCAGCCAGGTGCTAAACAAATTACCATGCAGGAGCTAGCAACGGAAGGTCTTGCTGATAAGGTAAAGTAGCAGATGCCCAACACTGGATGTGAATTTAAAGCAACAAGCTTAGCCTGTGTATTGTTTTAGAATTTAATGATATAATAATATAAAGGATAGGCATGCACTGTTTGTCTAACTGTTTTAACTAGGGAATTCATTTAAAACACTTAGATATAGTTTCATCTTAGTTCCGTGGGGTGCTTATCATAAAATAATTAAACTCTTGATTCTGATTAATGTGTCTGCAGATCCTTCCGCCTCCAATCACAAAAACAGATTTTGATAAGGTCCTTGCAAGGCAGAGGCCAACTGTCAGTAAATCTGATCTAGAGGTTCACGAGAGATTCACAAAGGAGTTTGGAGAGGAAGGTTAATTAATATAGTAATATGATTGATCCGCACCCGTGAATTCAAATGCTATGATTTGTATTTTAGCTATTGCTGCTGGATCCAATGAATTATGTTACTTCACCAGGAAGGGAAGCTGACTTGACTTTCCCTTTGTATTGAGCCTGAAAAACTGAAGTTGGATACTTGTTTGAAATTGTGTAAAGAAGAGTTTTTAGAAATATCATTGCAAAATTGCCAACTAATTGTTCTGTTTGCAAGTTTGTTTTTAATTTTTTTGTTTTTCAGGTGTTACGGGGCCATGCTGTAGTCGTGATCAAAATATTTTTATGAAAGAAGGGTTGTATTGGGTTGAAATGGAGGGGAAGAGTGTAGCATGGGGCAAATGCATCGTTTTCCGAAACTAATTTGCCCCCATTTTACCTTTCCCTCTGGATTCTTCTCCCTTTATTCATTGCATGAATCAAATGCTGTTCAAATCATTTTGGTTTTGATGTTTTGCAGTCTCGAAGTATTTTGGAGTCCTTCCTCTTACAGCCATCGTAGTGTGGCTAGTATCATTCAATTTCAAAACCTGAAAAGGATTCATTAGAAACTTTAGACAAGGGATGAAGGTAATAGATTCCCTGTTTGTGCCTTTTGGATTGTAGTTGATTCAACTTGTAGATCTCAATAAAAATAGTGCAAGTTACCTATGGGAGCATGGATACTCTATCTTTGTCTAATGATTTAAACATGGATTTCTTGCCTTTAATGTATTGCTTTTGGATTTCGGACCAAGCATTGCTAAATGATGCCTAAATTTCTCTTCTTGTATATTTGACCATGATTCTATTTCAGAACCTTGCTTTCAGTCTTTTCAAAACTGAAACTCAGAAAACTCAATATAAGATGAATTGGTCTTTGCAACAATATAGTGAATATACTATACTAGTTAACATCAAACCACTATCATTTTGTTTTCAACACTCAGGGTCCTGGGAAGCTCATATCTTCCAGCCCTTTCAAGCTCATTTCTCGCATACGATTTAGACTTCAAGCATGGAGTTCAAACAATAAAGACAAGGATTAAAATACGATAAACTGAGATGCTGAAGTATCATATATTCACTTGAAAGGCATATGCAGGCATCTTCTTCAGTGCTTCAAATACAATATAACCATATACTTCCAATCAATACTTGGATCATCCCATGATTATTCTTCATTAATGTCCAAAGATGTTCTTAACAGAAGCCGGCCAAGAGCTATCAAGTGGATTTTTTTTGTGGAACAAAGGGCTAGTTCAGCTATTAAACGAACTTATACCTTTTTAACTTATAATTCTTGTGCTAGTTGACATGTAACACTATCAGCTACCAAATCCAAAAAGCTTAACATGACATATTCCTATTGAAGGATACAGCCGGCTTTTAAATAATTTCTAGTTTTTATTTGGCATGGCTATAAAAGAAAATTTCTGCAACTATAATCATGAGTTCATCCATTGTTTAGCTCCTATTGTCATCCTTCTGGAGACAAACCATGAGTTCAGATGGTGTACTTACTCTTCTCTTGTTAACTACAATTGCAATGGTAAATGGAGCTAGTGTCAACAAGAAGGTAGGTACATTGTACTTATGGTGGGGAGTTTCACCACCCTGATGTGGACAGGATCGAACCTCAATTATCTTTCATAAAATGAGTTATTTTCATTTGATTACTTAACCTTCGACGTTCAGAAAAATTGTGTGCATTACGATCAGTGTGAAATGCACACAATATGTGCATATTTTACTCATCAACATTCAAGTTCACCCTTTTATTTTTCAAGAACATATAATATTAAAAGAAAAAAAAACTCAATAACATGATCATAATAGTGATAAAATAACATTATTTTCTTTATGCTCTACAATCTTTATCCATATATAGATCTGTTTCCATCTTTCTCCTTTCTGTCAATATTGCAGCATTACATTGTTTACATGGGAGACCACTCTCACCCCACTTCATAATCCGTCATCAAAGCTAACCATAGGATGCTTGCTTCAATTACTGGCAGGCAAGCCTCTAATTCTATGTCATTTCCAAGTTTTAAACTTCTACAAATGCATGAAAAAAGAAGAAACAAAAACAGCATCTAAAATGAAAAGTACTTGCCTATATATACCAATGGCTGCTGCTATATATATGTCTCTGCTATAATGACATTAGTTATTATGTTCTTTCTAATTTTCAGTTTTGAAGAAGCACAAGATGTAGCAGTTCACCATTATACAAAAGCTTTAGAGGCTTCTCTGCCATGCTTACACAAGATCAAGCTCAGAAACTTGCAGGTGAGTAAATGAATTATACTGATGAATATTTGATCATAAGAGAAAAGCACTTTCTGAAACTGATTTTGTTTCATTTTCTATCTTGTTTCAGAAAGCGAATCGGTTGTTTCTGTGTTTGAGAGCAGGATGAATAAACTCCACACAACACATTCATGGGAATTTCTTGGAGTTAACTCTCTTTATACACATATCCAACTGCTTATGACCTCATTGACATCAGACATTATTGTTGGTGTGATTGACACTGGTAATGACATCCATTTCTGGTCTCTTGGTGGGTTCCTATTCTTCACTATCATCATTCTCACAGTTAAGTTTCATGCAGGAGTTTGGCCTGAGTTGGAGAGTTTCAGTGACAGAGGCTTAGGCCCTGTGCCCATGAAATTCAAGGGAACATGCGTTCCTGGTGAAAATTTTACATCAGCTAACTGTAACAGGTACTCATTTAATTGTCCTGAACGACCATTCAAGATAATCATGATTCTATCAAAGAATAGTTCTGTTATCTTTAACAATAATGCATTGGGAAATTGCAGAAACATCATTGGAGCACGGTTCCATTACAAAGGTTTTGAAGCAGAAAATGGACCTCTTGAAACATCTGGTAGATTTTTCTTTCGATCAGCTTGAGACAGTGAAGGTCATGGATCGCATACTGCATCAACCATAGGTGGAAATGTGGTGCCTAATGCTAGTCTAAATGGGATGGCAATAGGAACTGCAAGAGATGGTGCACCAAATGCAAGACTTGCCATTTACAAGGCTTGTTGGCTTAACCAGTGTAGTGATGCTGTTGTTCTATCCGCAATGGATGATGCAATTAATGATGGAGTTGATATCGTGTCCCTTTCCCTTGGCCCTGATCCTCCTCAGCCTATTTACTTTGAAAATGCTATTTCTGTTGGAGCTTTCCATGGTTTCAGGAAAGGAGTTGTTGTTTCTTGTTCTGCAGGAAACTCATTTTTTCCAGGGACTGCAATCAACGTTGCTCCTTGGATTCTCACTGTTGCTGCTAGCTCTCTGGATAGAGAATTCAACTCCAATGTATGTCTTGGAAATTCACAAGTTCTTAAGGTAACTTTCCATCAAAAGCTTAGACCTTCTATTTCAATTCTCCATCAAAAATGAACTAAAGAATAGAATCTCATCAAACCAAATTTTTGTCTTTTTTCAGGGCTTTTCTTTAAACCCTCTAAAAATGGAAACTTCATATGGTCTAATAGTTGGAAGTGATGCTGCAGCGCCTGGAGTTCCTGCAAAGAATGCAAGGTATATTCACTTTCTACACCTTTTAATCCTTGATTCTTGGATCAAAGGTTTAGTTAGAAATGAAGTTTTGATGAATGCTTGAAAGTACAAGTTTTTTTATATTGTGATCTTGGTTCTAACTCTCAACCAGATCTAAGGCTTTAAAACTGTACTTGCACTAACAGTATTTATTACGTTTGCCTATTGGTCTATCAGCTTTTGCAAGAACAATACTCTAGACCATATCAAGATTAAGGGGAAGATTGTTGTGTGCACAATTGATGAAGTTCTAGAAAGCCGAGGAGATAAGGCATTAACGATACAACAAGGAGGTGGTGTTGGAATGATTCTGATTGATCCATTGGCCAAAGAAGTTGGCTTTCAGTTTGTAATTCCAGCCACTCTAATTGGCCAAGAAGAAGCACAGCAGCTTCAAGCATACATGAAGACAGAAAAGTGAGTTCTACAGCTATTTTCCTGCCTAAGAAATTTATCAGAACTCAAGAATTTAGAATAATGAAAAAAAAATGCTCTTCTGTTTCTAGATATCCGATTGCCAGGATAGCTCCAACAATAACAGTCCTGAACACTAAACCTGCACCCAGAATGGCCGTGTTCTCTTCCCAGGGACCGAATATCATAACTCCTGATATTATTAAAGTATATTTGATTTCTGTTTGTGCTCTTTTCTGATGGCTATTTCATGTAGATGTAAGAAATGTTACTGATATAATTAGTCTGACAATGTATATTCCTGTTGCAGCCTGATATTACAGCACCAGGTCTGAATATCTTAGCAGCATGGTCTCCAGTAGCAACTAGTAGCACAGGAGGAAGATCAGTCAACTATAACATAGACTCAGGCACCTCAATGTCATGCCCACATGTTTCATCAGTTGCTGCAATCTTAAAATCTTACAAACCTTCTTGGAGTCCTGCAGCAATAATGTCTGCAATAATCACAACAGGTCCGAAAAAACTTATCAGAAACTTTCGAATTCTCTTACAAATAATAGGCACAGTTCTTTCAATTTCTTAAAGTTTTTCATTTTGATTTGTTGCTACAGCTACTCTGATAGATAACACTGGGAAAGTGATTGGAAGAGAGCCAAATTTCACAGAGACTACACCTTTTGACTATGGATCCGGACAAATTAACCCAATAGCAGCGCTGAATGCTGGACTAGTTTATGACTTTAATTCCTATGATGTTATTAATTTTCTCTGCAGTACAGGTGCAAGCCCTGCACAATTCAAAAACTAATTCCTATGATGTTATTAATTTTCTCTGCAGTACAGGTGCAAGCCCTGCACAATTCAAAAACCTGACAGGACAACCAACATATTGCCAAAAGCCTCTCATACAATCCTACGATTTTAACTACCCTTCCATTGGTGTGTCCAGAATGCAAGGAAGTGTGTCTGTTCATCGGACGGTCACTTATTATGATAAAGGACCAACTGTTTACACTGCTAAAATAGCTTATCCAAGTGGCGTTAATGTTAGTGTCACACCTGCCAAGCTCAAGTTTACGAGGACAGGAGAGAAAATGTCCTTCAGGATTGATCTTACACCATTTCAAACAAGTACTGGAAATTTTGTATTTGGAGCATTGACATGGAGCAATGGTATCCATCATGTTAGGAGTCCTATTGGACTTAATGTTCTCTCTTTATAGAAAACAAAATGATTCTCTGCAACTTGATAGCTGTCTTGATAGCTGTCTTTATTTGAATATAAAACTCAGTTCAATCTTCTTGGTATAATTTTGTTGCTGAGCAATGACAATCCCCCTGTATTGATTATTTCACATGTACATCCACTGGAAGTTACAAGGAAGGCAGCACATGAAATTATAGAACCAATCACAAACAGTCAAATTAACTAAACCAAAGCCTACCCCACCTAGGATGCATGATAAAACATCCTGTCACGGGCTAAGGCATTTACTTGAGGGCAGAGTTTGATCCTCAACCCCTTGCTCTCCCATTTCAAGCCAAGAGGCTCAGTCATCTAGGTTAGTTGTTAAAAAAACTAAAACAAATTGATTTACATCAATGGTGTAACTATCATGTAAATTTAAGACACGGTCCTATATTGTACCTAGAATATAATTCATCATAACCATCTCAACTTAATGGGTTTTGAAGCTTCAGATACCGACATGGCTTTCTTACAATCTGCTACAGAACCAACTCCACGGAGAGATCATTGGCAAGGCAGCTCTTGTCAATGTATTGGAATGGTTAAAGGGAAAACCTGAGGCTTCCTACATGGCAAGATTTTCCATCTTCAAGCCTTGTTGGTTTGCCTGCACACTTACGCTGTCAACCTTTCCACAATGGGCAGTACAATTTACAGTGGTGTTGACTCTCTTTTTCTTGGTTCCTTCCGTCCTCAGCCTACATAGTGTTCGCTCAAAACTAAGGCCTTGATTGGAGTTCTGCACTTCCAAGGAATGCATGTTTCTGCTTCATAACAGAACTCTGTTTTCCACCTACTGTGATCATTTTGCGTTGGGATAATGATTTTTGTAGTAGGCTATGTGGAAAAGAATTTCAACTCGACTGCATATATCAGGTGCAAAGCTCTTTGTTTTGGAGATGCTAAAACTTTATTGAAAGAAATCACAAAATTGATTACACGAGGAAAACTGTCCACAAATGAAGGAATGAATTAAACAAAAATTTTTCTTTGGTTCTTTCCTCTTCCTATCAATCACAAATGCGATTGTCCATGTTCCTAAAAGATTCTATTCTTACAAGGTTTCTGAAACTTTCACCTGCTGCTGATGTTATCATCCTCAGTAATTGTTAATACACTTAATTCAAGTATATTCCTGTTGGATGTGAAGAGCCATCTTTTTCACTCTCATTGCAAGAATCCCACCAAAACAATTCCATTCTTCTTTCCATAAAACTTTCACGTATGTAGAAGACTTAAATCATTGCACTATTCTGGTTGTGTCAAGCGGTTAAACTCATAGCAGCATAAAATTACAATGAGCATCCTCAGCCTGAGGATGGCTTCCTGTGCCCAGCATTCCACTGGATGTTTCAAATTAACCATCTCTCACCAGTAATCATCACAAGAGCACAAGCCTCCCTTGAAGTGATGGAAGCGGTTACAATCCCTGACTACAATATACCTTTCTTCAATCATTGATATTAACTTAATAACAGTGTGGCAGTCTCCACAGACCCTTAGGTTCTTGACAATCTGGAGTGGAGTTCCTGCAGGAGTGGCAATTAACCCAAAACAAATAGCTAGCCTCTCACTGTGTTGAGAAAGAATAGCTTCCTTGTGTTCCTCATCAACATCCTGAAGCACATAATTGGTATCAGGCTGATAACCAGCATCCTTCAGTCTGTTATTCAGTTCTGCAAGTTTTGAATAAATTTTATCTGACATGGGATGAGAAAAATCCCCAGCCAAAAATAAATAAGTCTTATTTTTCACCTCAATCCAGCTGTATCCAGCTTCTTTTTTCACTTTCCTCTCATCCATCAATTTCCTTATTTTGGCTTTCTCTTTCCAATTTCCTGCTGTAGCGTATATATTTGATAGTAAAACATATGCAGATGAATCTTGTGGCTGGAGTGATATGAGATTCTCCGCTGCACGTTTTCCCAGCTCTAGATTTCGGTGAACACGAGAAGCAGCCAAGAGTGTTCGCCACACAGTCGCACCTGCAGGGAATGGCATTCCATTTACAATATCCATGGCTTTTCCAAGCATTCCAGCCCTACTATATAGATCAACCATGCAAGAATAGTGCTCCATTGTTGGCTCAATGCAGTGATCTTTAACCATGATATCAAAATATTTTTGACCTTCATCCACTAGTCCAGCATGTGTGCAAGCAGAAATGACACCAATGAATGTTACACCATCCATTTCCAAGTTTTCCTGTTGCATCTCCTTGAAAACCGCAAGAGCCTTTCTTGCATGGCCATGCTGAGCATATCCAGACACCATTGAATTCCAGGAAACTAAATCTCTCATTCCTTGTCTCCTGAAGACTTCATTTGCACTCTCTATATCCCCTCTCTTTGCATACATGGTGACAAGTGCACTGCTGACACATAAAGCATCATTGAATCTAGACTTAATTGACAAAGCATGAAGCTGTTTCCCTTGTTCTACTGCTGCTGTAGGGGAAGCACATGCATTTATGACACTAGAGAAGGTATACTCATTAGGTTCAACCCCCTCCTTAGCCATTTGGATGAACGTCTTAACAGCCCCCTCAGTGTCCCCAGTTTGAGCATATCCAGCAACCATTGCTGACCAAGCCACAATGTCTTTCTCATCAATTCTTTCAAAAACCTTTGAAGCTTCATCAAGATTTCCTAGCTTGACATAAGCATCTAAAAGTGCAGTTCCAACTGAAGGTGACTTCTCATAATCACTTTTGATGGCTTGTGCATGTACTTCAGAAGGAGAAACGACTGGATGAGCGGCAAGGATTGCAGAATAAGTATAATGATTTGGTCTAACACCCTCCTCCCTGTTCATTTCACAAAATAGATTAACAGCTTGCTCTGCCGAACCATTCTGCAGATACCCACTAATCATGGCTGTCCATGACACCACATTTCGAACTCCATGCATCATAGAAAACATCTTAAAAGCATCATCCATTTCTCTGCACTTACTGTAAGCTACCATCAACGCTGTCCTAATATTGTGATCAAAGCCAAATCCACCCTTTAAGACCTGACTATGAAGCTGCTTGGCAAAATTCAATTCCTTGATATTAGCACAAGACTTGATAACAGAGGCAAAAATGAAATTGGTGAACTTTATGCCGGTAAGTCTCAGATGGTAAAACAACTCAACAGCTTCCAGATAAAGTCCATTGACTACATAGCCAGCAACCATACTGTTCCAACTGACATCATCCCTGGTCAGCATACTGTCAAAGACAGCTTTAGCATTTCTAACCATCCCAGACTTGGAGTACATGTTAATCAAAGAATTGCAAACAAATACAGTTGCCTCAAACCCATTTTTAATTATCATGGTGTGAATTTGAACTCCCTTATCAGCCATAGCTTTATCATCCGCCAAAGCTCCAAGAACAGTTGCAAATGTGAATGGATTAGGCTTAACCTCCGCTGCTTGCATTTTAAAAAAGCACTCCAATGCCTCCATATTAAATCCATTCTGTGCATAACCTGCAAGCAATGAGGTCCATGAAACTACGTTTCTTTCTTCCATTTCATCGAAAACTCGTCTCCCTTCTTCAACACACTCATTTTTCATATACATATCAACAAGAGAAGTACCAACACTAACATCCTCCAAAAAACCAGATTTTACACAATAATCATGCACCTGAATCCCAAACATTTTGTCAAACAAACAAGCACAAGCTTTCAAAACACAGGAAAGGGTAGAACCATCAATAAAAGAACCCCAACGACGAACACCCACAAAGAGATTGACAACATCATGGTGAGCATTATTGCGAGAGTGCTCAAAAAGCAAGTGATTGCAATGCACAAGGTCTTGTTTTGGACTTTTATCAAACAGGTTCTGCGCAAGTGAGCATTTAGGTTCCAACAAAGGCTTTTCCCGGTTTAATGCAACAGCATGGCATTGTAAGAACTGGGTTTTGATTGTTCTCAAGATCTGTTTCGGTAGGGGCTTTGTCAGCATTTGGCTGCTATTTTTATCGTTTGATTGATTGCCAACAAACATAAAAAGCTGAGTTCTTTATACAGTTAGTGTTCATAGAGAGCACAGAGTACCCACAACCATTACAAAATGCTCTTCTCAAAAACCATGAACTTTGACATGTTAAAGAGGTTCAAAGTTCAAGCTCAAGAGAGCTGAGCAAATAGCATCATTCTGACTTCTGGGTATGATTGGGACAGCAGACAACAACAACAATAATAATAAAGTTTTCAACTTTGTGCTGAATTATAATTGATTTGAACTCTGATAATGACATATTGACAATAATGTTTTATTCTTGTTTTAAAGCCACTTTACAAGCATTGTCAATTTTTTTTGAACTGTACAAGCAGTGTCAATCAAAGCTTAGGACTTTATTGTAAAATAAGATATTTTTCATCCTCAACAAGAATTCAAGCATGATATGAGAAATTAACCACATTTTTGTTTGGTTGATTTGGAGTTCAAATTTTATATTTTATTTTTAAGTTTAAATTTTGTATATATAAAAAAAAAGTATTGAAAGAATTTTACCTTTTTATAATATTCACCCGATTTGATTTAAATTAGAAAATTTTCGTAATTACTCAATAACATAAATAATTAATAAAAAAATAAATAATTTTTTTTTTGTCATAGATCAAGTGGTTAATTTCTAACAAAAAAAATTTATAATGGTCCTATTTTATTATTAACCTATTCATAAACACTAATCAACTTGTGGCGCATTTTAAATTTTTTTAAAAATTTGAACATTTGTTAAAAATGTGTTTGCAGAAACTATTTTGCTACTAAAATTTTCAAGTTCTCTTCATAACCTTAGAAATCTAGGTTTAGCAACTTACATTAACCAAGAAAAAGAAAATTCATTGTTTAGACTAGATTCTTCACATTGTATGTGGGTTATGTACTCATGAGTTACTTTTAATTTTTTGAACTTAAACTTGTAAATTTTTTACATTCGATATTTTTGGTATTTAATATTTACAAAATCTCTAATTAATTTAGAATTTGGGTTAGGTGGATATATAAGGATTAAAGTTTTTTCAACCTATTTTTTTTATACATAATACTCGAATTCCTAATATTATTTAAGGAATTCAAACTTCTTACAGCCTGAATCAATACATATTGATAATTCATATTTTATAAATAAATTTAAGAGAATTTAAACTTTTTTATTGATAAGCCAAAGTAACGTTTTTCATTATTTGTGAACAATGGTAGTGGTGTAAAACATCTAAAAAGAAGATTATATTTTATTGAACTTTTAACCATTCTAATTTCTAATAAAGTCATAAACCCCATAGGTACATGTCCCTTTCAAATCTAACCCATTTTTATTCCTTTACTCTTTCTGCTAACCCTTGATTCTTTTTTACTTCTTTCTCTGTAATTTTCTCTAGCAAGTCTCTCTTTTCTCTCGTAAATAAAGACCCATCAATATTCAATACAACACAACACAACACGATCTTCTAGCCCTTAGATTTGGACCGTTAAAAAAGCAAACTTCTTTCTTTTAATTCTCTTAATTCTAGATATTTTCTCTGTTCAAAAACCTCTGAAATTACCTTCATAATAATACCATTCTTTTCCTTTCTTTTTTTCCTCCAATTACTACAAGTTTAGGGCTTTTTATACATATTTTTAAACACCAATTCAGCTTTTTTCTACTTCCCAAAATTTTGAATTTGTCAAGTAAAAAGAAAAAATCTTTCTTTTTTTTTGGCAATAAACTTATTTGGTGTTTTTGCTTCTTGTACGCTGTAAATTTATCCAATTTAGGGTATTTGTCCTAAAAGTCCTGAACTTGTGTACTGATTGTCAAAGTATTAACCTAAAAGAAGCATCTTTATAGGGTTTTGGTTCTTTTCCAGGTCTGGGTTTTCACTGGTTTCAGTTTTCTATAGTTTTTTTTTTTTTACTATTTTAAAGATTACTTGTGGATTACTCTGTATGGGTGAAAAGGGCTGTTGTCTTAGTGTAATTGAGTGTTGGTGTTTTTTAAAAAGCTATGAACTTTGATAACTTTTGGGCGTTCAGAGGAGAGAAGTGAAGGGGGAGGTGTTTTGGGTTTGGTAAGAAATAGGGAAAAAAAGAGAAAGAAGATGATTGCTGAGAAACCCAGTTGGGTTAAACATGATGGGTTGCAGATTTTCACCATTGACATTCAACCTGGTGCTCTCAGGTTTGCTACTGGTGGAGGTGACTACAAGGTATTGTTATTCTCTTTCCCGTAATTGTCTGTTTGGTTGCCTAGAAATATGCATGAAATTAGTTCTAGTGTAAATTTTAGGTTTGGCATTATAAGAGGAAGCAGAACCCTTTTTTTATTGTTCACAATTGCACTAGTAGGCAATACTTGGTTGTCCTTCGTGTTTCTAATTGTTTTGGTTGCTGATAGAGTTACATATTAGGGGATGAAATCTTTTCACTTGGAAGTAATAAAGGACCACAAGGTTGGTGGGATGTTTGTCTTCATCCATGATCTGTTTTGAAGATTTTGGAGTGTTGTATTGTTTATTATGTAGAACTTCCTTATGAAATGCAGATGAAAAGTCGTCCATATGCGGTGACTCTCAAGTTTTGAACATGACGGTTATTTCTTAAATGTATTTTGTATCAGTTTCAGCCTTTCACAAGCTGTAAACTTTAGAGTGGTATGCACCTATATAAAATGCCAAGTTCACTTATTCGCAGCCATAGAATAATCTGAAGACTGTGGTATGGTTAATGATAATTAACAATAGTATTGTCTTCGAGCTTTTTTGCATTCCACAGTCAATGGTGCTTTTATATGTTTACTATTCTATAGCGTGTGTACTCTGCAAATAAGTAAACTTTGGTATGTTATATTCTATTTATGTTTTTGTATTGTCTTCATGTTTCATTTTTTGCTTTATGATTTTTGGTGAGTTTTGTAATACATTTTTCCCAATCTATGGGAAAATTGATTTTCAACCTAAATATGCCACTTAGGAGGCATATGTTAGCATGAGCAGCTCAGCTCAGCTAAGCTTCATTCTTTAACTAGTAAAGGTTGGCTATTCTTTATGTAATTTAAACATGGATCCAGTTTTTGCTTACATGGTGCCTGGTGTTGCCATTATACCAAAGAGTGGGGAGGGGGTGCTTGTGGTTTAGCTGTAATCCTACTTTCATATGTTACGTGTTAATTTGTTTGACGACATGATTTACTCAATCCAACATTTATTTCTTGTACTGAATTATGTGCAGGTTCGAATATGGAACATGAAATCTGTTAGCCGGGACTTGGCAGATAATGAACCAGTACAGAGGCTTCTTGCAACTCTCCGTGGTCATTATGGTTCAGTGAATTGTGTCAGGTGGGCTAAGCATGGCCGGTATATTGCATCAGGTTCTGATGATCAGATGATTTTGGTTCATGAAAGGAAGCCTGGTTCAGGAACCACTGAGTTTGGTAGTGGAGAGCCGCCAGATGTTGAGAACTGGAAGATTACAACGACTTTGAGAGGGCACACTGCAGACATGGTAATCATATTGCTTTTATGCTAGAATGTTTTAGCACTAATTGAAAGAGCATTCTTTGAGTCTTGCCTTTTGGTTGAACTTTTACTTCATGGATCACACACAACATATATGTACACATGCATTTAAGAATGTCATCCTTTTTCTTATTTTGCTTTTATAAATAGGAACTCTTTGATAAGCTGAGGAAGTGGTGAGGTTGTGTCTTTTGTAACTTTTACAGATGGGTACCCCAATAAATCTTATGATTGCATTCAGATGCTAAGTCATAAGCTAATAACAAGGAAAAAGGATTCAATATTTTTGTTTCATATTTTATTCTGTATTTCTTTATTTGTGGTGTTAATCTATGGAAGAAACAGTTGCAGCTTTAATGGTAAGCGAAAATAATGAAGCCAAGGAAGAAGAAGGCATTGATGGGATGAAACTAGTTCAGCAACTCATT
>CATIWK010132764.1:0-12179 GCA_949634005.1 Mallotus japonicus | reverse complement strand
CAGATTATTAAATTATTGTAAGCTTTGTGTGTTATGTTTAATGTTTAATTTTAGTTATCTAATGTTTGAGACATGTTTAGTTCTAGAGTTTGTTTAGTTCTAAGGTTTGTTTAATGTTTGTTTTAATGTTTAATGTGATGTAGTTTTAATGTTTAAATAAAAATGTTATTTGCAATGAATGTTTTTTGTAATGTAAAATTATTTAAATTTAATGTATAATTTTTTAGAATAAAAAATATTTATTTGTTATATATATATATATATATATATATATATTAAGAAAAATATTTTGGACTAAATTGTTAAAAAAATTATGCCTATACAATGAAAAATTGGATTAAATTGAAAATGTTAAAAATTAATAATATAATTTAAAATTAAAAAAAAGTAAAAATTACGTTGAAGTGAACATGGCAAACGTAAAAACACGTTTGCCATGTTCATTTACACAATAATAGGTCGTGAAATAGGTATGCATTGGAGCGAAAACAGTGATTTTTTGCACCATTATACGTATGCGTTGGAGATGGCCTTAGGGTTGTGTCATTTTGTTGTAGTTTGATGACATTACAAGTTCATTTAGTCTGAAAAAACCTTTTGAGGGCCTACTTAAACCTTGGTTCAAACATTAAGGGTTTAAATATGCACCTTTTTACGGTAAGTTCAGTTTTGATTGATTAACCAAACCGCTTGAGTAAATAATAGTTTGACTTAGATTTTTTAATTTTATAAATTTATGGTTAACCAATTCAATCAAATATATATATATATAAAAAAAAAGTGTAGACATCCTGTTGAGAAGAGCAGAGATCGAACCCCCATTCCCTCCTCTCTCCTCCGTTGGGAATTAACTACTAGATTTAGTTGTTAACAAAAATATATAAAAATATATAAAGTAAATTTGGAATTTAAAAATATGTGTTATCACTTAAAATTCATATAAAAAGAAAAATATTAGCTGGTAAAAAATAAATTTAAAATGATTTAATTTTTACTAATCTATTTTTTATTTCTTATTATAATATAGGGGATTTATAAACAATAATTTTTTCATATTTTTAAATAAAAAGCACGTAGTTTTTGTGGTGAATTTAATATTATATGCAACAAAATTTGTTATAAATAAAAAATAAAAAATCGATAAAACTAAATTACTGTTAACTGATTGATTAGATAACCAATATAATTGGTTTGATTATGGTTATAGATACTGTTAAATCGTATAATGCGGTTTGATTTAACATTTCACTCTGGTTCAATTAATCGAATCACACTCACCCCTAGAGATGTGAGCGAAACTCGGAATCTTTTCACTATGTTCGTAAGGGCTTTGTAGTTAAACCACGACAATGCCAGCATTAATATGATTGACACACATAATATTTAAGAAAAGTTTTCAAAGTGTCGTACCTCTACTGACTGTTTCGCATTCTTTTAACTACTATAAATACCATAATAAAGTTACCTTCATTAAAAAAAAAAATGGGATAATTACAAATTTGGTGTTTAAACTTTTCAGTTTTTACTATTTTAGTATCTAATTTTTTTTTTTTGCAATCAAGTGTTTGAACTTTTAAAAAGCATATCAATATAGTGTTTCCAGCCAACTGAATGCTGGTTCAGATTATCCCAGTTATTAGTCATGTCATGTGCCATGTGTATTGCATTATTTAAAGGACAAAAATACCATTATTAAATATTATGAATTGACAAAAATAACTTCAACAGTAACTTCTGCCGCAGACATGGCAGACATGAAGGGTGACTAAATAAGGGTAATTTTGTCCTTTAAATAATGCAACACATGTGGCAAATGATATGGTTAATGACTGGGATAAAAGTGGGTCCTATTTGATCTGACTGAGCACCCAGTCAGCACCAAATCAGCCGAAGACACTACATTGGTATGTTTTTCAAAAGTTCAGACACTTGATTGCAAAAAAAAAAAAAAATTAAACACTCAAATAGAAAAAACAGAAAAATTCAGACACAAAAAATATAATTATCTCAATTATTTATTAATTTTGAATATTGTAAAAGGAACTTCATCACCTACAGTAATAGAGATTAAATCCATTTGACCTGAATATATATATATATATATATTTTGAAAACAGAGGAACCAAAACATTTTATTTACTTAAATATTTTTGCAAAATTATTTTTTTGAAAACAATTTAAATATAAGATTTTCTGAAGAAAATTCTAAGAGAATAAAAAGCACTCACCCATTACCTTGTATATAGTTGTACCATGGTCCATTTGTTATGGGACCCAATCTGATAATAAATAATAGGGTAAATTACTATTTTCTTTTTTTATTTTACCATACTATTTTGTCCCTAATATTTTTAAAATATATTTTTTATCCTCATATTTATTTTCGTTATACTTATTAATCCTTCCATCTCTTTTTTTTAACAGTCAATTAAAAAAATGCAGCTAAAATTTGAGAACAAGAAAGTAAAAGTCAAAAATACCCTTGATATAATGACAGTCAGGAGTACTTAATCCAAATCTTTATCAAAAAAGAAGAGTATTCTACACTCTCTTAAAAAATAAAAAATATATATAAATTTTTTTCACGTGATCTTGATGGCTACAAGCTGAGATCCTGAGACTTTAGGTTCCAGATTCAATTCTTGACTTTGCCAGGATTATAATCCCCTTCCCATTAACAACTAACAATTAACATATTAATTCCACTTTTTAGAGATTTTGCAACAAAAAAATAATTTTTTTATAACGATTTTATTTTTAAAATATAGAAAATTACATGAGAGAAAAACACTAATTCCCCTCCACCTAAAACCCAACATGTCTATCTATAACCGGCTCACACTAAGGCCATCTGCTACTAAACCACCATCGACATAAAAAATTCCTACTATGGCTTGAATCTCTACATACATTCTCAGAAATCCATCTTCAAATACCTTTATACATCTTTTATTGAATCCCTTATTCTCTTTTTCAAATACTTACAAATAGTGCCACTAACACTTCTCATCTAGCCACTAACATTGCTGCTTCACCCACTGTCACTGCTAAATCGAAGAAAATTTATGATTCTTTTTCTGTTGCCACTATTGCCTCTTCTCTCTCTTATTCCGAGTAAAGGCATAAATAACCAATTGAACCACTCATCAAATCCATCTCTTGGTTTCTTTTTCATATTCTGCATCTGTCTTTTCATTTTTCTTTCATCATCAAGATCAGATATTAGGATGCAAGAATGAAGGTGAAAGCTTTCTATTAGTATCGATGAAGTGAGAGTGATACGGTGGTGGTGGTAGTGGAGGTTGTTTCAGTTGTTGTGTACTGACAAGGGAAGTATCGAGCTGATTTGGAGGACAGCCAGTCATGTTTTCTTGTATATTTTGTTGTTGCTGTTATTGAATTTAGTCTATTAATTGGTGAAGAGACAAGCAATGGTGAGAGAGGAAAACAAAAAGAAGGAAAATAACAAGAGGTTGAGACGAGAATAAAAGCAATATTTGTAAAAAAAAAAATCAATGGATTTTTTTTTTAAAAAAAAAGGAGAAAAAAATTAACATGAGGTTGACTTTCAATTTTAGGGCAAATTGATAAAGGGTTATTTTTAATAAATAATTGGGATAATTGTATTTATCCACCATGTCATGTGCATCTCACTTTCTTCTTCAATGAATGAAAAAAGGGGAAAAAAAAACCTTTTAAACTTTTCTTTTTTTTTGGCTAGAAAAATTAGAAGGTTAGAACTTTTTCAAGAGTAGATGAGAAAAGAGGAGCAAGTTGCAATGACTCGTGGCATCCCATAATAAAATATCATTAATTTAACTCCACAAGATAGTTAATATGCGGTGATGGGAGTTTTTTCTTTGAGTAAAATACTTTTTGCTCCCTAAAATTTTACCTAATTCACAATTTTTCATTTTTATTTAAAGATGAATATTTACAACTTTAATTTTCATTCCGTCAACATTTTAATTTTTTCGATGAATTTTTTGGTGAATCTTTTATATGAAAAATAATATTTAACCTCCTCTTTTTATAATCTTGTTTGAATACTATAAAAAATTTTACTCCCTTCATTTTTTAAATTTATAATTTCAACAATGATTAAAGGTTTAACACACTAACACAGACACATGTGTGTATATATATATACCAAGATATTAAATAAAAATAAAATTATATATTTTCTTCAATTTAATTATATATTCACTTTTTGTAGTTAATTTAGTTAAAATCTCTTATACATAATTTCTAAGAATTTTATATATACTGAAATCAAATATTAAAAAAGATAAATAAATTGTTTTTCTAAATGAAATCAACCAAATTAAGGAGTTCATTAAAATTATAACTTAATTTTTAATTACAAGTATTGATAAAATACGTGTAAGTTTTAGAAAAATAGTTATTTTTAAAAATTTAAAATTAAAATAATTTTAAAAATATAAAAATAAAATGTATAATTTTATTAAAATAGAGGAATTAAACTATTTATTTTTATAAAACAAAGGAGGCTAACTATTTTTTAATATAATCAACTTGCCAAAAACTTAATTGAAAGGATTACAATGTTGATAAAATAAAAACCGAGGGATATAAAGGTGTAAGTTGTTGGAAGGTGACTGGAAATTAAAGTTGCAAAATGTTGTTGGAATGATAAGAGCAAGTTCAAGATCAAAGATGCATTAACTCAAAACATCCTACATTAAAAATATCATTAATTTAAATCCACAAAGGTAGTTAATGTGGTCCTGGGGAGACTTTTCTTCTTTAACTAAATTGAATTTAATTCCTTTCACTCTTAAAAAAATGAATCTAATTCCTGAAGTGAATGCATCTTAAATATCATACGGAAATAACATAAATAGATATAAATATTCTAAAAACTTTTCTAAATATACCAAATAATTTGGGAATGCATCTTGAATATCATTAGAAAACAAAATAAATAGACATTATAAAAAAAATAAAAAAAACGTTAAATACTGAAAATATTTTCCACATGGACTGGAAAAAATCATTAATTTAAGATTATATCTTATAACCTAAAATTTTTCATAATCTACATTTGAATCCTGTTTAAAATCTATGAAATTTCTTATTATGACACTACCAATTATTTATATTATTAAATTATGATGCTTTTATTCATCACAAGTTAATCCTTTGATTTATTATATCCAACCATAAATTTTTTTTACCATTATAGAGTGGGGTTGGAAGAATTTGAACTCAAATCTTTGGGTGATATTACAAAAAAATTAGCAACTAGACTAAGTATCATTGACATATTGAACCATCTAACCACACTTCAATCCTGAGCTTTTGCAATTAATAACAATTTTAATATTTTATGTTATAAAACTTTAAATTCTTAATACATTTTTGGTGATTGTATTAATATAAATGGAATTATAACGGTCAGATTAATTATTTATTTAATTATAGTCATTGATATATTTTATAGATATTGATATATAAAAATAATCAACGATTATAATTAAATAAATATTAATCTAATGATTATAATTTTATTTGTATGGATACAAATATTTGTATATAATAACAATTAGCAAATATGAAATAGGACCAAACTAAATATAAAGTAAAATATTAGGTGGTTTTATGTAAATAACCACTGTTTTAATAGTAACAAATTTTTGTTTTACTAAAAGAGTTGAACAGGAGAAACTTGAACTCTCTTGCTCGTGTATGTGATTTACAAGAAGCTCTACTTCTTGTTTGTTTCTCGAGAAAATCTTGGATCGGTCAAGGGGATAAAAATCTTAAATGGGTTTTCTTGATTACGGAAAATTAGTTGACTGGGAATATGAATCATATCCTGCTTATGAAGACTATTTTGTTCTTCCTTTGTTTGCCCTGTTCTTCCCCACAGTTCGGTTCTTTCTCGATAGATTTGTATTTCAGGTACTTTGTTTTATTATTATTATTTAGCTGTTTGTTTTATAGGTCTTCTATTATAATCATCAATACTTCAATAGTATCCTTTTCGTTCTTCCATCTGAAATTTGGTTTTAGCTTAATTTGGTTATTGCCAAGCCATGTTTTTTTTTTCCTGAAAATTCTTTGATTAACCCAGATTAGCGTTAATCTTTTATTTGATGGGTTTCGTTTGTTTTAGTGTATCTGGGACATTGATAGTGTGTGTGTGTTTTTTTTTTTGCATCAATTTGAGATTTTGACATACTGTTGTTTCTCTTTTTATTTATTGATTTATATTTTGTCTTTAAGCATTATCTGATGCTAGTTTGTTCATTGAATATTGGGAATTGACGTTAATTTGCCTGTCTCGCATCACCTTTTGCTGATCAATTTAGTATGATCAAATGAATAAATTTGACTGAAAAGAGCACAATAATGTAATTTTTCACACTTCAGTGCCAAACATAAGACTTTGACAGTGGCCATGATGGATGTTATAGTGCTTTATTAACTTTATAGCTGCCTTATAGCTCTGAGTTGATTGCCTGACACTTGCTAAATACTTAGATGATCGGCCTTTATCCTTCAGAACAATCTTTTGCTTTCACTAGAACTTCAGTTACTATCACTTTTTGTTTTGATTCATTAAACCTGGGTTTCAGCAAGAAATTGCAAACATGATTGATGAGCTCCATTAAGCTACCATTGATAGGCCTTAATCATTGGATGCTGTTGTGATCCAAGCAAATAGATCATAGCATGCTATCATTGTTGATAAGTCTTGATCATAGTCTTATTGGTTGAGCTTGGCCTCTAAACTATCCTTGCGACTTCGATGATTATATAAATTTTATAAAAAGATCAGGAATTTGCTAATTTAGTGGAGAGTTCCATGGAAAAGAGTCTTTCTTTCATTTGATTGATGGTCTTTTTTTGGTCTATTCTAAGTGAGGTCACACTGTTGGCTAGCATACCCATTGCCGTGGAACTTGCCTTTGAGTTCTGAGTTGTAGGTTTTTCTTCTCCCCTCCTCCATGAACTATATTAGATATTAAAGTTTGGGAGCTAACCTGATAAATAAAATAGAGTATATGGATGGGTAGCGCCAGATTGAAAAAAAAAATCAGTTATATATAGCCAACAGGAAACTGTACAAGGAAAACGCAGAGAAAAAATCCTTTTGAATGTTCATTATATGAAGAAATTAATCTCGGCAGGAAATATTATAGTTAAAATCTCTGACCTGCAGTCGGACTCTCGTGTAGGAATCAAGATAATATACGTAAATGGGAGGCAAACTCATTCTTGTTATTTCAAGTGATGTTTGCACTTTTCTAATATCATCTCTTGTCAATGATACCTTGCTTTGCTCATGGCCTTTTTATTTTTTCATGAAAAGAAACACAAGCTTATTCTTGTAGGGGCAGTTTAGCTAAGGTTTGTAACTTTTTCATGTGAATAATTATACCAGTCATATGGGGGACTAAAAGAAATTTTGCGTGGGAGTAAAAACCACATTAATGGTGAGTTGAATTTAAATACCAATAAGATCAAGAGCCCTCATTTTTCTCTGGTACTGAGATGGTTCAATGTTGCGTTTCTTTTCAATTTAGTTTGTAATACATCTTTTGCTGCAATGATTATATAATCTGAGGATTGTGGAAAGGGATGAATTTTCATACAAGTTTCATTTATTGTTATTTGATGTTTTAATCATTATTCTTTCTTCCTTTCTCAGCATTTATCTTTCTGTTTCTTCTAGTAGTTCGTCTAAGTATTTAGTTAGGTCAGTCTGAAGCGACTACGTATGTTGCAGAAAGTGGCGACACGATTAATTTTTGGGAGAGGGAATCAGTCAGTGGATGTTGAGACAGATGAGAGAAAGAAGAAGATACGAAAATTCAAAGAGTCTGCTTGGAAATGCATGTATTTTCTTTCAGGAGAGATTCTAGCTGTGACTGTTACTTATAATGAACCTTGGTTCACTAACACAATGTATTTTTGGGTAGGACCAGGAGATCAAGTCTGGCCAGACCAAAAAATGAAGTAAGTTCTTCAACTAATTATTTATTGAAGTATTTTCTTTGATGCAGCTTGGGCTTAATTGTCCTCTTATTCCTTTGTTATTTGAATTTCAGGTTAAAATTGAAAGCATTGTATATGTATGCTGCTGGATTTTACACATATTCAATATTTGCTCTAATCTTCTGGGAAACAAGGCGTTCAGACTTTGGGGTGTCTATGAGTCATCATGTTGCAACTGTTATTCTCATCGTGCTTTCCTACATATTGAGGTATAGTATGGTACCCTTCTGTTTGTACATTTGGTAATAATTACTACTGACAATACAACTCTCTTGAGGAAGTACTGTTGGTTTTACCTGTAGTGAAAAAGTGAGAGAAGTCTTACATCACAAGTCACTATTGTGTCATCCATATAAAATGTGTTGCTTTGGCAAATGGTTTATAGAGCCTGATGACAGTGCACAATTCTAATGGGTTTATAATGAGATCATGTGTGCAACCCTCATGTCTTTCAGTTTTGATTCTTTTCTGCAGGTTTTCTCGTGTTGGTGCAATGGTCTTAGCTCTTCATGATGCTAGCGATATATTTTTAGAGATAGGAAAGATGTCCAAATACAGTGGTGCTGAAGCAACTGCTAGTTTTGCATTTATTCTGTTTGTTTTATCATGGATCCTACTGCGCCTCATTTACTATCCATTCTGGGTTCTTTGGAGTACAAGGTTCGTAAATGCTGATGCATGTGATATAAACTATTAAAATCTCTACTTGTTACTTGTAACCTGTTCCATTTGTTGCTAGGGTGTTAAATCGATCATTAGCATTTCCCAGATTTTGAACATGTCACAATTTTCAAGAAAACCATTTAAGCATTTAATGGCTAAAAGCGATATTCTGATTAGTGAAGCTATATGTTCCATCACTGATGCCAGTTAGATGGTGAAATTTGATGTTTCACTATATAAAATTTTCCTGGTTTTTAAGACATGCATAGCAGTGAATTGCATGTACAAATTTACTTCTCATTGAAAAGCAAGTTTGCTTCTCTGATTCCACATTGTTCTGGAGGATGAAGATTGAGTTTAGAATTTATTCTCACATATCTCAATTTAGAATAAGGATCTGTATGTTGTAATTTGGTCCTTCTCGTGGATTTATTTATCTGTTTGCTTACTTGTTTGTTGATTTTTATTAGCTGTTTTGAACTTATATAGTTGTTTATTAACTCATTTTTCTTGGTTGCAGCTATGAAGTGATCCAGACCTTGGACAAGGACAAGCATCCAATAGATGGTCCAATCTGTTATTATGTGTTCAATTCTCTTCTATTTTGCTTGCTTGTTCTCCATATTTACTGGTGGGTCCTGATATATCGGATGCTTGTTAAGCAAATCCAAGCAAGGGGTCAGCTAAGTGAGGATGTTCGATCTGGTAAGTGAAAAAAATGGGTGATTTACTTGGTATTGAAATGTGATGCATGTAGGGCTGGCCATGGGCCGGTTGGACCCTGAACCGGATTGGAAGAGGCCCAGTCAAAATTGGGACTGTAACCGGTCTGAAACCGGCTCGGAACTGGGAGATGACCGGTTCAGGGCTGGTTCATCTCCTCTATGGAACCGGAAATTTAAAAAAACAAAAAAAAAAAAGAAAATCAACTTATCGAACTGACCGAACCGGCAGAATTGAACCGGAACTAGCCTTGAACCAGGATGGGGGCCGGTTCCACCTGGTGGATCCGTGAACTGTTCTGAACCGGCGGTTCACTGTACCGTGGCCACCCCTAGATGCATGTATGTACATTTTTGCAACATGAAAATACAAAAGAAGAAATAAACTTATATGAAGTACTTGTTTGGGAGGAAAATTAGTCTCCCACCATTTTGGCTGTTAAATCTTTACGTATGAGATTATTGTCAATCATTTCAGTGATACGCCTATTTGATTGTTTTTTGATTATTTTTTTTATTTTCAGTACCCTTTTCTGAAATAACCTTGCTTGGTAGGTTAACTGTTAATATGTTCTTCCCTTATTTTTGTATGCAGATTCTGAAGGTGAAGATGAACATGAAGATTGACCAAATACAGTAATTTCAGCCTCAACAACTCACACAAAGGTGATCTTTTTTACGCAGAAGACATACTGCTTTCTGAGTATTATTAGGCTTACTCTTCAAAATGATAAATTTTCTATTTTAAAGAAGTAATACTATAAACTTACTAATCAATGGTTTCCTCTCCTCTTCTTACGAGTAAGATGCGAACAAAAAGTGATTCATGAAAAGAATATTCCATTGTCCGGAGGGCTTTTGCTTTTCTTCTTTATAAGCAAAGATTGCATCATTTTATCGGATTATCATAATTCATTTGCTGTCTAATTAAGGAAATAAGATTCTTCTCTGCCATTTCTTCTGCAGTTGAGGAGCTAGAGCTTTTCCTAACTGGAAGAATTTTGATCAAAAAAAAAAATGTTGATATGAGATTTCAAGGGCTTGTGGATAGACATAAGATCAGATGTTGCTGTGAAAACAGAAGATTGCAATGTGTGAGTTGCTTGATTATTTGTTTGCCACCTTACCTTCAAATTTGTTGGATAGTGGCCAATGATCTGTTGTAAGAAATTTTACATTGATTTAAAAACTGTGCAAAAACTTAGAGCCCGCAGCCAATTTGGGAGGTTCTATTGGATTTTTATTTTTTCTTGTTACCGAGGTACAGGAACTCTAATTCTTGTTCAAGGCATTTTAACATAATTACATGTTGAATGACCTGAAATTTGATTAGGTTTTTTTTTTTTTTTTTTTTTTTTTTTTTGCTCAATTTGTTGTCAGGAACTTTGATTTGTAGTTACTTCTATTTTACTTTATTTTAATCACCATTGAATAAGTCTCTCAAAAAAAAATCAATATTTAATAAGGGTGTATTTTAAGTTGTTAACAAAGAGTAATATTGTACTTTGTAAAAATCAAAGTAATCATTGAGTGCACTGCTAATGTGCATTCTGAACAACTTATGTTTGATGAGATAACATTTTTTTTAAATAAGGTATTGATCTTATTAGTTAGTGGTAATTCAACAAATTCATTAAATCTTAAATTTTAAAATGTAATGAAATAAAAATAACAAATAAGCTACCATATGCTGCATTTGCATTGAAGGTTGAGTAGTCTAGTGTAACCATCAATCCTTCCTTTCCTTTTTTTAAAAAAAATAAAATAAGTTAAAAGAAAAAAATTTACAATTCAGGTGAATATGTTAAACCAAAAAAAAAAAAAGGGATAAGGTTCATTTTTGGCCCTAATGTTTTTAGCGAGGCTCAAATAAGCCCCTGATCGAATTTTAGATACAAAAATACTAGGGTTTTTAGTTTTTGAGCTTTTTAAGCCCCTCTCTAATAGATGGATTAAACTCCGTCAGAAACGCAAATAACATGGCAGACATGTAAAGAAATATGGACCCCACACCAAAGGATCATTATCAAACTACCAGAGGAACCTATTGCACTGCCAAGTCTACCACATATTGCCAATCAAGTGAGGCCATCAATTCAACCATTCATGGAACTTCGCTGCAATACCAATAGGAAAAAAAAAAAGGAAAGAAACTAATAATAAATCATAGAGCCTCTTGCATGTAAAAGAGATTAGGGATGCTAAAATTTAAACCAGGAGACAAAATTGAAACAAGGTCACCAGTAACCCAGTAGTGCTTTTGTCAAGGACCTTATGGGCATGAAAATAATACAAAAACTACATGAATTTCGAAAAAGAAATCTATTTCTAAACCATACAAAATAAACCAAACAAGCAGATTAATATAAAATCATTACATCAAAACACCCACTTGATACAAAATAAACCAAACAAGTAATAGACTAGAGGATCAAAATGTCCTCAGTTTTCTTTTTTAATCTGAAACTTGGAGAAGAATGTGTCAGTGAGAGCAGATTCCGAAGTGAAAGATGCTACCAGGAGACGAGAAGCCTACAACACCAAACAAGTTTTACCAACATCATCTTAGCTTCATATTATATATCAAGAATATCAAAGATTTTCTTCCTAACTTCTTAGGCTCTACAACAAACATGATCAACAAAAAAAAATGCATGATTGATTTGTATAGATACACGTATCAAACTGCAAATTTATATGCCGAAGAGAATGAATAGATAGATTAGAAATCCATTTAAATCAACAAATTTAATATGAACACGAACAACA
>CATIWK010132725.1:0-12909 GCA_949634005.1 Mallotus japonicus | reverse complement strand
ATATTATTTTTAATGTATGAATAGTATTTTTATTATTTTTTATTTTAATTAATTGGATACAATTATCTTTTATTTATTAATTGAACACATGCTCAAGGCAAATTATTTCTTTGACAATTTTTCTAATAATATATACTTACTCAAATGATCAGATTTTTTTTATGTTTTTGAAGTGTATAAGAAATAAAAATATACGAATAGTATACTTATTGTATACTATTTTTAATATACAAATAGTATTATTATTTTAATTAATTGAATACAATTATTTTTATTTTTAATTGAATAGTATGCTTACTCAAATTATCATATATTTTTTTTTTATGTTTTGAAGTCTATAAGAAATATATATATATATAATATACTTATTATATACTATTTTTTAATATACAAAATTCTTTTCCTTTCGCATCCTTTTACTTCTCCGAGGTTCACTAGAAGGTAAACTTTCGGTTTGTTTACCAGTTGGTTGTTGATTTGAATTCATGGTATTATCAAGTATTATTGGAGGTAAACTAGCTTCATCCGTTTGAGAATTAATATTTAAATCTCCAAGAAACTTTGTTTCCATGAATCCAACATCTCTTGATTCTACAATTACTTTAGAATCTAAATCTAAAAGCCTATAAGCTTTTGAATTTCCAGCATATCCTACAAAAACACTCTTAAGAGTTCTAGAACCTAACTTGGTTCTTTTGGGGTCCGGAACTCTATAATAAGCTAGACATCCCCACACCCTTAAATAATTTAAATTTGGTTGTCTACCTTTCCATGCTTCATAGGGAGAGATCTTAGTTTTCTTTGTTGGTATCCGGTTATGTACATGATATGCCGTTAATAAGCTTCTCCCCACAAATTTATAGGTAATTTAGAATGGAAAGCCATGGCATTGATCATATCTACCAAAGTTTTATTTTTACGTTTAGCCAAACCATTTTGTTGTGGGATGTAGGGAGCGCTGGTTTGATGAATTAATCCATTTTCTTCACATAAATAAGAAAATTCATTTGGAAAGTATTCACCACCCCGGTCACTACGTAGGATTTTAATTTTCTTTCCCAACTGATTTTCAACTAAAGCTTTATAACACTTGGACATATCAAAAGCTTGATCTTTTATTTTCATTAAATATACATATGTAAATCTTGAATGATCATCTATGAAAGTAATAAAATATCTATTGCCTCCTCTAGTCAAATGACCATTTAATTCATATATATCAAAATGAACAAGTTCAAGTAATTCTATAGTCCTTTCATTTTTTGGAAAAAGGTTGTTTAACCATTTTTGCTTGTATACAAATTTCACAATTTCCAGATTTATTATTTTCACATGTTATCAATTTATGCTTAGACATAAAATTAATTAATCTAAAGCTAACATGTGATAAACGAGCATGCCATAAATTTAAAGAAGACTCAAGTATATAAACAGAAATAATAACTTTATTAATACTTAATTCGAACATGCCATCACAAGAGTATCCTTGCACAACAAATACACCATTTTTAGAAAGAATAATTTTTTTTTTGCTTCTAAAACAACCTTCAATCCTTTCTTGCATAATAAACTTACAGAAACCAGGTTCGTTCAAACATCATGAACATGGAAGACATTTATTAACACAATTTTCTGTCTGAGGTAAATTGTAATTCAACAATCCCTTTACCAAGCACCTTTGCTGTAACATGGTTTCCCATCAATACCTTTTCATCACTTGGCACAACTTCATAATTCTTGAATAAATTTTTGTAATTGCAAATATGCATTGTAGCACCAGAATTATACCACCAATCTGTTGTTTTGTTCATCATCGTCATATTACATTCTATTATCATGCTGATATTTAAACCAGCAACCATGGCAATAATTTCTGCAGGACTTGATGATTTTTTTAACAACATGAGCCTTCTTGCTGCTAGCATTTTCTTCAATCTTCAATTTCTTATGGAACCTGCATTCTTTCTTGAATGACCTTTTTTTTACCACAGAAAAAACATGACTTGTTTTTCTTATTGTTGGCAGAATTTTCATTTGATACTTCAACATGCTTTCTCTTAAAACTAGATTTATTTCCTACTTTTCCAGATTTCTTAGTGCTAGACTCAATGTTATTCACTTTAAACCCAAATTGTAAAGAAAACTTATTTTCACAAAAACGAGTTTCTTCTTCAATCCTAATATGCTTTACAAGTTAATCTATAGTGAAATCTTTAGAAGTGTGTAAAAGCTTTTTCCTATAATCATTCTAAGTGGTAGACAATTTTGCAATTACTACAGCCACTTGTAATCGTTTAGACACTTCTATTTTCAAATGTTTAAGTCTAGACACCAACACAAGTAATTCATCTACCTGGTCCATGACAGATTTATTAGTTAACATGTGAAACTCAAAAAATTTCAAACTTGAAAATATGTTCGTACCTTACTTTTTCAGAAGTGTATTTATTCTCCAAAGCATTCCATATTTCCTATGGGGACTTGATTGAACAAAACAAATCATGTAATATGTTATACAAGGAATTCAGAATATGTCACCTATAGTGAATTTCATCCTCTATGTGTTTCTTACAAGATACTTTAATATCTTCATTTTCTCCCTCAAATGGTTCTAGAATTGCTGGTAGATTTGAATTTAATAAATAAGCAACTCCTAATTTTGTAAGCAGAATGAATAACTTGTCCTTCCAATGGGTGAAATTTGTTCCATCAAAATGATCCAATTTAAGAACATTAGGATTGATTATCTTGTTAATAATAGAATCAACAACAGTCTCCATTGTGTGATTCAGAATTCCTAAAGATTGTAATGAATAATAAAAGAACGAACTATGTATAAACAAGATTTTTGTGCATGAAAATAAAAACATTGTTCTTTGGAAATTTTGTCCCCACTATTTAGCTTATGGGTTGTAAAACAATTCCTTTCAGGATTCACAAAACCTTTCAGAGATGAGAAGCAAAATCAATATCTCTCTTAAAAATATACAAAGATTTTTATAGACTGATTAATGAAGAGGCATGTCTGTTTCCGTTTGTGAATAAACCGCCTTAATCTGCAGTTTAAATAGTTCAATTCTATTGAAACAAGGAAATAGTCCTAAAAAAAATTTTGATGCAGAAAAAGTGATTAAATTAAAAAAATAAAATAAAATAATATGGACTTTACAGATAGCCCAAACCCAAGTGCCCATTTTTTTTATTAATATATATATTCAAAATAAGCCTTCTTTATAGGCCCATAAGCTCTTGTGAGTATTTACAAGAGTTCATATTAAACCTTTCAGGATTCACAAAACTTCTCAAAGATAAGAAGCAAAATCAATATCTCTCCCAAAAATATACAGAGATTTTTATAGACTGATTAATGAAGAGACATGTCTGTTTTTGTTCGTGAATAAACTGTCTGAATCTGCAATTTAAACAGTTTAATTGTATTGAAACAAGGAAACTGCCCTAAAAAAAATTTTGATGCAGAGAAAGTAATTAAATTAATAAAATAAAATAATATGGACTTTACAAATAGTAATTTTTGAGAATTTACAAGAGTTGGTATTAAAAGCATTTAAAAGTTTCTTCTTAAAACCAATGTGGGATACATATGTCTCTTATGTCTCTTTATTACTAACTATTCCAACAAGATGGAGAAATTCTTCTACCCATACTTGCGTGTTCTTTTGTTTCCATAAACTTATCACAGAGGTAGAGTCTTAATCAAGGGAGATCAGCCTCAAACTGAAAGTTTCTCAAATCAGAATGTGAAGACACTGGGTTGTGGACTCCATTAGAGATGACAGCTTTGGCAATTGAAGCAGCATAGATATAAAACTGAATATGCTTCTTTTCTCATGAACAAAGGAGTTCATATCCTAGACCAACAAAATCGCAACAATTTTATATCTCCAGTTGCACAAAAAACTCAACAAACCATAAAGAAAATCCAACATAATTATAGATTTATCACTAATATAATTAGATTTAGATAATACGAAAAGAAAAAGGAAAGGAAGTTTGAGTGGGGATGATTGCGGGTTAAAGGACCAACTACACCCCCTGAAACTACACCAATCAAACCAAAACTACTATTCACAGAGTAGATAACGAAGGTTTTTTTTTTAAGTTATTAATTTGTATCTTGTACCTGAAATTAAATTAATGATATAATCAAACAAGCTTTGCTTTTTTTTTTCTTTTTTTTTTCTGAAAATTGATAACATTCCACAGTTTCTAATGTCATATTTCTTTTGGAATGTGTGCTTTTTAGGTCATTGGTGTGAGTGTGTGTGCTGATGACAATATGCACCAGTTTTCAACAGGATTTTTGTATTTTTTTTTGAACCAAATAGTAGGATATCATTACTTAAACAAACATTAGTACATCAAGAGGGCCTGTATATAGTACATCAAGAAGGCCAGAAACAATCCCAAAGCTTTTACAAATTAATGGGCCAAATTTAAGAGGAAGCCCATAAACATAGTTTAGGGTTAGAACCCTAATTTGTTGAGGAATTGAGGAAGACCATACGGTGGTAGCAGCGGCAGTGGTAGCATCAGCATCAGTAGCTATAGCGGCGGCATGGTGTATGACTTCATAACATTGAGCTTGTTGGAGCTGTAGTCGTGGACTACAAGAGATGATATCATCCAGACATGTAGGTAGCAGCTGCAAGCAAAATAAGTAGAAGAAGATCATCTGCCAAACGGATCCAGTCGACCTCCAAAAAATCGATCTTCTTCCTTCACAGTAGGATTGTAAAGCTTTGTTATGGGAGGGACTGTATGACGTTGTGACGAGCGCAAGCCCAACCAAAAGGGAACATCAGTACCAGAAGAGGTAGCGATCTGGTGCTCCTCCACAAACACAAAACAGAGGCCGACATAGTATCCTGACCATTTGCACACAATCACCAACGGCAAAACAGCAGCAACACCGTGGATCTCATCAAAACAAACAAAGCAGAGGACAACAAGCCATCTGCACCAAAAGGATATTAGCAAACAGAGGACAACAATCCATCTACTGCACCAGAAAGCTAAGCACAAAGCTATCCAACACAAAATACACATCTTATTATATAACAAAACCATAAACGGAAAGAAAAGAAAAAGACACAAGGGGTTTTGTAGAATATCAGCTAGGAAGTTTTTTTTTTTTTTGAACGAAGGAAAGAAGGAAATAGGGGAAGGTATCCAGAGGTCAACGGATTTTTGTACTTATGTAATGGTGAATTGAACATTTGATCTCCTGCCTTGAACTGTTTTATATGTATAGTTGGTTATGGATATATAATAATATTATAAATAATGAGTTCATATGAAATATATATATATATATATATATTGAGTTATTATAAAAAAAATTTATTAAGACAAATGCTTTTTAATTTTATAATGATTTTTAGTTGGAGATATATGAGGTTATCATAATTCATAAAGTAGCATTAGTTGTTTTCCATTCACTAGTACTTTTTTTTTTAAATTTTTTGATAAATTAAATCGTATCATAAATTAATTTGCAATTTTATATCGAAAGCATCACTCTCAATTATTGTTTATCAAGCAGAATTATATTCTGCATAACTAAAATTTTATCCAAATTATTTATAATAATACAGAAAGTGCTTTTAAAAAGATCAAAAAAATATTTATGGAACTAAAATTGCCAAAAAAAAAAATTAAAAGTGCTTTTTGCCCAAATTAATATATATTTATATATACGCAAAGGAACTTAGATTATAATATCGATTATAACGATGAGAACTTAGATTGAAGACGCAAAGAATGAGAACTTGTCCTGAAGCATAGATACTGCTAAACTACATATATGTATACCCAATTAAGATATAACTTGTATTGCATGTATTTTGGCTCCTATATTCATTTGTTTGTTACGTGTGAGTCCACAATTGATGGAATCTTTCCATCCATCCATCCACAACTTCAAATCTTTTTTTTAGCACAATGATGATATCATTTAGATATTGATGATGGATTGTAGAGTAAAAAGCAATTTTATTTTTAAATTGATAGCAATAGAATTTAAATTCTACATTTTAAAATATTTTTTTTAAAAAATTATTATTTAACTACTCAGTTTAAATTCTTTTTATGAGAAAATAATATGTATATATATATATATATATATTGTAGGTGGAGTGCAAGGAAGTGGCACCATATGCATGATTTTGGATTGAATATATAATATTAGTTCAAAAAAATGCAGAAATATAGGCATAATAGGTTCTTTATTATTGGATTATTTATCAGCAAATAATGGACCATTTTGTGGCCTCAGTCTATAGTAAAAAGGAAGGAAGATTTTGATAATGACTTGCACTTACCTATTAGTAGAATAAAAAATTGAATTGATTTCGTTCCTCTACTCCAGAGAAGATGCACCAAGTGTCACGTTACGTGGCAAATAAAAAAAAAAAAATGTTTCCCTATCAGTTACGGTTGTAGCTTAATTAGTGTATGGTTTCAACCATTTCTCATTGATTTTCTACATCTGTCAATTTGAGACAATAGTAGGATAATAGTCTCCTTCTCTGTGTTCTTTTCATCCTCGTTATCTGATTAAAATTCATTAAATTTTAACTAATTTAATTCAATTTAAATTATATCATAAAAATAATAAATATTTTTTAATAATTAATTTAATATGACTGTATACTTAAATAAAAATAATATCTACCAATTGATTCTACAATTATTACTTGGTCTCCCTCTCTTTTGACTATTTTTTTAATATATATATATATATATACAGAGAGATTAATTTGCTGAAACTTTTTTGCTGGAGGCAGCTCTAATTTTATCAATGATAGGATTTTTTTTTGTTAATTAGGATCTTATGACAGTTTCAATGCATAAATAGAATACTATTAAACTTAAAATTTAAGTTTTTTAATGAAATTGTAGAGATATTTTTCACGATATTATTAAAATAAAATTAATTTTATCAGATGGAGTGACTCGAAAATTTTTAAATTTTTTTAATATTTATAATAATTTGGATCCATTATCAAGGGAAAATTCTATAGTAACTTAATTTTTTGGAATTTTAATTTTCCTTTATTTTGATTGCCATTAGATGAACATATTTCTCATGATCTAATGATAGTTGTTGTTCAAGTATATTTTATTTTTTAAAAAATAAAGTAATGATAGAAAGCACCCATTATCAATATACATTGTCTACGTATGTGTTGCATAGCAGCTAAAATATGGTGAACAATGTGACAATAGGATGAGAGGCATTTGTGAAATGAAATTTTTTTTAAAACAATTATATCTTAAATTAGCCAAATAGTCGATTAGCATCATATTAAAATAACGCATCCAACTAAAAAAGGGTAGATAAAAAAATAAGAAATCTCATAATCTGAGTTACATTTCTTGGAAAAGTAATTACTCTATTAATATATGGATATGCCAATACTTTAAAAAAAAAAAAAAAAGGGAGAAGAAGATTCATTTACTCTAAAATGATTGATTGAAATCTTCAAAAACTTTTAAGAAATGTGGGAGCTATATGAGACTGCTTTGATAAGTACATAAGAACTAGAGTCAAGGTTATCCACTATCTTAAAAAGAGCCAGAATTCATGAAATGAAATTAATCATTGCAAAATAGTGCCCTCCCCAACACTAATTTCTAACCACAAATCATAATCCATGCCCTTTTGATTTGATTAAATTTCTGACTCATACATTATCCAAACTAAGCAAAAGCTATTAGATTAGACCATCAAAACCAAAAATCAACTGGCAGTTGGTAACATTATAATATAGTGGAAAAAAAAAAGCTGTGTGTGCTGATATTGTTCCATGCCTTTTCTGGATTTGGGTGGTTTTTATCATATTTGACAAAAAATCACCCAAATTCTTTATTATTTTAAGTGATATCATATAGATAAATAATTTTGTTGAGCTTAGAGTTCAATATGTGTAGGTTTATCATGTTTTGTGGTTATATATATATTTTTTATTTTTTTATTTTCTGTTATGGAGGTGTTGATATTCTTCAGAGATCGAACTTGAGTAAAATGAAGGATCTCGTTACATCATTCTTACAGACAAGTAAAGATTAACAAGCAAAGGGAGGAGAATTGAATGATGGTCATACAACATCATCCCATCTTCCATTGCCACCCACCATATGACAAGGTACTTAGTCCCTTTTATGATTTTCCAGAAGGCACAAATATACTTTTTATGTGCTTTAAAAGAATTGTTCGACGAATCTCCCACTTTCACTGCTAAGAGTTCTAAAAATCTCATTCTTAAGCATTTCTTTTCTCTTTTATAGCTATGGTTGCAGAAACTTTGGTACATTCATGAAGATGATCACTTTTGTGGTTAATATTTGGACCAGTGTTAAACTTGTATGATGATAAGTCTCAAATATATTATTCTATTATTACCTAATGCAAAAATATTTAGAGTTAAAAAAAATCATCAAAACCAAAAGCAATTTTTTTTTTCTGACCAAAAAATCAAAAGCAATTCTAATCACAAAATTTTCATAGTTCCCGTTTTCCTTGATTACTAATGTAATCTGCAAAAGCACGCATAACTTGCTCACAATAAATTATCTATCACATCAATGGAAATCGAATGCGACTCCGCCCCCATAAGAACAGAATAATTTGTCATTTCGTTTGTGGGGCAAGACATATATGTAAAGGGGGGAGATTTTGAATCCCCTCTCTTCTATAGATGAAAAAAAAAAAAAAAAATTGAATGCGACTCCAGAAAAAAATATTAACATGGGATCTAATCCAATTATTCAATATACAATAATCTCAAATTTTATCCATCATTTAATTTCCAAATTTTCATCAACCGGAGCTTGATAAATCAAGGCACCAAGCTGGGGCCTTAGTTTATCTTTCCAAATTCCAAGGCCTGTAATTACATTTGCCTCTTTCCCCTTTATTTCTACCACCACTAACTGTTCAGTTAATTGGTAAATTTCAATACCCATTATAAATTTACCATTTAATCCTTCTAGTTTCGCTCCCAAATATTTATTTCTAGTTACCTTCACATCCTCTACCCCGGCGACCATCTCCTCCACCTTCTCTATTATCTTCCCCGGCTTTTCCGCCGATACGAACCGTTCCCCAAATGCCGGGATATCGGATTCGTTGAACAGACATGATAAATCAAACCCAGAAGAGAATGATATTATATGAAAAGCATTCAAGCATTTCTGATTCTCTTCCTGCCGTTTGATATCAAAATCTTCTAAATGAAAATTCGTCTGCTTGTAGTCCTTTTTAAACCATGGATCCTGAAGAATTTCATCCATGGTGATTCTTGTTTCTGGATTCGTATCCAGTAACCGAGATAAGAATCGCTGGAGATCAGGAGATGTCCATCGGGGGCATTTAAACTGACCTTTGTAGATTTTACGATACATGGCCATGAGGTTGGTGTCGTTGAAAGGTAAATAACCAGCGATGAGCACATACAAGATTACTCCGCAGGACCAGACATCAACTTTAGCACCATCGTAACCTTTCTTTGCTAGAATCTCCGGTGCCACATAAGCCGGTGTACCGCAAAGAGTGTGAAGTAGCCCGTCTGGTTGTGCTTGATCCTTGACGGCGCTGAGACCGAAATCGGAAACTTTCAGATTCCAGTTCTCATCGAGGAGAAGATTCTCAGGCTTTAAATCACGATGAAACACTCCTCTAGCGTGACAGTACCCAACTGCTGTAATTAGCTGTTGAAAATACCGCCGGCTGAGATTTTCACTGAAACGTCCCTTGGCGAGCTTGGTGAAAAGCTCACCACCTTTAGCAAACTCCAAAACGAAGTAGATTTTGGACTTGGTAGCCAGAACTTCTTGCAGCTTGACGATATTTGGGTGGCGCAGCCGTCGCATGATAGAAATCTCCCGCTTAAGCTGCGCTATAAAGCCACCTTTCACAGCTTTCTGCTTGCTCACAGATTTAATGGCGACGCTTTGGCCTGTGCGGAGATTCCTGGCATGGTACACCTTGGCAAAAGCTCCACAGCCCAGCAGCCTCCCCAACTCGTACTTATCAAATAAATTAATCATCTCCGGCTGAATTTCTCCGGTAGCCGCTGAAGAAATGTTGGAATACAAGTCTTCCATGCATCCGGCAAGTTAAAAATAAAAGCAAATAAATGCAACAAAAACAAACCCGAATTAAGGTATCCTCAGAATGGCACGGCTAAGCCTGCAAGAATGAAATCTTGAAGAATTGAAATGTTTTATAGTGGTTGCAGAGTAAGCAAAAGGCAATTAATCAAAAATTTTCTTAAAAATTTGATAATTCAAAAATAAAATCATCAAATTAGAGGTTGTAGTGGGTGGGTGTGGCCTGCCTCAGGCTTGCTATTTAAGAAGAAGAGTCTGTTGCAGGGATAAAGGTCGGGATGATAGGATGGCAATTTGGTTATTCTGTCTTAACAGATAAGACAACGCTATTATCAACTGCCTTTTATTATTGGGGATAATTGTTGTTTCTGATGTGTTTTGGGCTAATATATTAATTTACTTTTAATATTTGTACAAAATATTTATTTATTTTTGATATTTGTAACCGTTAATATTCATTAATTTTTTTTGTCAATAATGAAATAGTATAAAAATTACAAATATTAAAAATGAATAAATATTGTTTTAAATATTAGAAATGAAATAGTATATTAGGTCAAAATTAAGGGAATTAATAATTATTTATTATTATTATTTTCTTGTTTTGGCGAGTGCAGTAAAATTCAAATTTTACGTTTGTAATTGTAATTAAGAAACTGTCACCACACACCTGTCAGTTCTGGATTTGTTACCATAAAGTAAACAACACATCGTTTTCAACGACTATGAGATGGTGCGTCCGGACTCCGGAATTTCTTTTTCACACCTGCAGCTATATTTTTTGTTTGATTTTATTTTTGGATAAAAAAAATTAGTCATTTTGATATTTAAATTTTTATTTTGATTCAATGTGTAATATCAATAAATAATTTTTAAAATAATATTTTTAATAGATTTTATAAATTAAAATAATTATATAATTTATTTTAAATTATAAATTAATTTAAAAGCCTTTCTTTATATAATATTCTTATGTTTTATTTTTCTCTTGTATTTTTTCTCCTTTTAAATATATTTTCTAAAAATTATAAAAATAGCTATTTTACACTTATTTAATTAAATATAAAATTTTTAAATATTAATTTTTAATCTTTAGTTGATGAAAAATTCAAAAAACAGTGAACTTTGGTAACTAATTATCATATTTGTTTATGATTCGCATATTTCAAGAAATTCCAATATCACCTTCATCTTTAAAAAAAAAAATAAAAATACTGCATCAATGTTTTAAATAATTGAGGTTATTTATTTATTTTATTGATGATTTGTTTATAAATTGTCTTCAATACTTAGTTGAACTCTAATGACTGTAAATATTATTTTAGTTTTTGAATTAGTAAGTAAGTTAATTATTTAATTTATGTAATAATTCTTTATGGTATAGTAAAATTATTTATTTATATGATGTCAAATTAAATGTGATACATTTGGACTCTCAATAACTGACACATATAATCTAATGGACTTATAATTAATTTTAACTATGAGGAAGTTGTAACTTTTTTTTTTTAAGCTAGTTGAAGGGGAGAGCATAGGGATGAGGTTCGAACCCTACTCTCCTCATTTGGATATTCATTTTTTTTCTTATTTGGGCTACTCATATAGACGAGAAAGTTATAATTTGATAGAGTTGTTGTTTGAGAAATTTTTAATTAATTGTTCTCATATGAAGTTGTATAAAAATTAAATATATAGTGTTTTAATATAATTGATTAATATAATACATCAAATATATATGTATATATAATTATTTTACTGTTATATTAACGTTAATAATTACTTTAAGTGGTCAACAAATTTAATTAAGAAAAAATAAATTTATATACTGAACAAGTGTAAAAGGTACATCCTTAAAACGATTTTAATCAAAGCATAACCCATATTGTGTTATAAAAGAATATATATTTTTTGAGGATAAGTACAATTCAGTACCATGTAATTTTATCTTTTTACAAAATCAGTTATGTGGTTTTTTTTTTTGATATTTTAGTACCATGTGTTTTATATTTTTTTACACTTTACACCCTTCTAACTAATATAATCATTATTTTATGAGAAAACATTGATATAATATTATATTTCAATGATAATTTTATTCTATATATAATTTATGATCAATCCATACAATTGTTTATTTTTAAAAATATTGTAAATTTATTTTAAAAATTATTTCTTTTTGTTTATTTTTAAAATATACTTATTGTTTGTAAAAATATGAGCACACTCTTGAACTAAACAGAAGGCTATACAACATACACAAATTACTTAATGACCGTAAGCTTAATATAACATATAGAGGCACAACAATAGCATAATATGATCAGCTCTTATTTCTACATGCATGCATCAATATATATTACCTCATCTATTTAGGCCATTAAGTGGGATGATGATTAAGGAAATGCAATAGTACTAGCTTTTGCTGATCAGTGTATAACTCATATAAAAATAATAATTCTCGATTTAAATTGAGAAGTGGTCTTCTAGTAGGTGGCCTTCCACGAGGTGGACTTGTTTGAGTTGGGATTTGGCATCAATTGAGGGGTTATGGAAGGTAGCAATGCCTTGTTTTAAAAAAAAAAAAATAATTAGATGCTTGCCTTTATTTCTTTTTATTTTCATTTTTGCCCATTTTTTATTTGACTATGCTTTAAGTGTGGACTTCTCAATTTTTGTTTTTCCTCTTGTTTATTTCTAATTTTTCTTATTTTTCCTTACATTATTTTTTTCTTTCCACTTTTCCTATTTTCACTTTTTTCTTTCATTTTTAATTTT
>CATIWK010132715.1:0-14171 GCA_949634005.1 Mallotus japonicus | reverse complement strand
ATATGAACAACGCTTTCTAAAACTCTATATAGCAAGTCATTGATTCTCTCAACGAGTATTGTTCAGAAAACTTTACAAAAGATTATGAGTTTCGTTTGCCAAAAAAATGAATAACTTGCCAACAACGGAAGTCAGAGTTCTGTCCTAAAAGCAATAGTCCAGCATTAGAAGGAACTTAAACATTCATCTACTAGACCAAATTCCGATGGAGTCTAGATTCATGATGATGACAGTAGGATAAATCTAGGCTTACAACTTAAAATCTATAATCAGGAGGTTGCTCGTAACAGAAGAGGCTCGGGGGTAGTATTTCTCAGGAGGAATAAGCAACTCTTTAAGGTCAAACAACAATTCCCAAGGCCAAGTGCAGAATCCTGATGGCCAAGTACCAATTTCACGAGGCTAAGCATCAATTCCTTAAGGTCAAGTGCATATTCCTCAGGCCTATTCCCTTCTCCTCATCCCCCAAGGGTGGGAGTAGACTTGAAATCTGTAAAGAATGAGGTAGTGCTTGTAAAGGAAAACCCACTTTCCTTAGTGGCATTAACCAATTCTATCAATATAGATTCGATAATATTGTTGGATAATATTATCATCAACCAATTCAACCAATTATATCAATATAGATCCGATAATATTATTGGATACGAAAAATATAAGATAATATATTAGGAGATTGAGTTTATAGGTTATTATGAGAAGATATAAATAAGTGTAGAGATTAATATTAAGATCAATAATAAACATATATGATAATATAATAATATAGAATATAGATATAATATAAATACTATACATGTACTTTATATATATATATAATAATAGTATATAAATTACATAAATATGATATATACATATATGTATATGTACAGATATATAATATAGATATAGATTGAGAATTAATGAACAATATATAATAATCAATAATAAATAAAATGCTTGAAAGGTAAATTGCAATAAAAGTACATGTTAGTAGTTAGTAGACACTACAAGAATATTGCAAATTACCTACAAAATTTACCAGTGCATTTATTTTCGTTTGTAAATACCAATAAATTAGCAAGTGTATAATATTTGTATAATTATAAAATAAATGCTAACAAATTAGCCATCAATTACCAACAAAATTATTACAAAAAAAATTGTTGGTAATAATGGCGCAAAATAATGGCGCCATGGATAGAAACAATTTAGCAACAAAATAGCTTGAAAATTTTTACCAACAAATTTTTATTGTTGGAAAACTTGGATGGAACCAAAAAAAAAAATTTCCCACTAAAGAAGTGGCGCCAATATTGTAGATAAAAATACCAACAAAAAAAAATTATCTCTTGGTAAATTAATATGAAATATTCACAAATAGAAAATTATTGCTAAAAATAATTTATTTTTAGCTAAAAATAATTTATTTTTAATTAAAAAAAAAATAAAAATTCTCACTAACAAATTAATTTTTCATTATTAAAAAAATATTACTATAGCTTAATTACCTTTGACCCTTTTTATTAATAATTAAAAGAAACCCTTTTATCATATTTTTCACCATCGCTAGTTGCCTCCTCTCTCTGAAACGCCATTTACTCTCCTCCAATTGAAAACGTGGTTTACTCCACAATTAAAACATCCTTTTGTCCACAATTGAAACCCTCTAACCAATCACAATCATAATAAAATCAAGAGAAGAAAGCTTCACTCATCGAGTGACAGAATAGTAAAGGTATGTTCTTTTATTTCCCTTTTAACTCTATTGTCTTCCCTTTATTTTATTCTTCTTCAGTTATTTTCATTAATCGTTTTGTACTTTAGAATTGGTTTTTGTTACATTTCCTTCGAATTGTACCCTCTTTTTATTTCTATCTTACTTTACAAAGCCAAAGACCATAAAAAACAACAGTACTGATTATGGCCTAAATTTCTTATATTTATTAGAAATAGAGTTTGATCAAGTAATTTAAATTTGTTGCATCATTCATAATGATGAATATTATAAAAGATAAAAGATCATAAACATCAATCGCTTTATAATATAGCCATTTTATTTCTGGTTAATTACATTTAGTGATGGAAATTTAACTTAGCTATTAAATTTTCCTTAACAACCACAGTTAATGATTTCATTATGTAAAAGTTGATTTCTCTTTTTGTTTGATCACATGAACTGTTGGAATCTAACTTCATTGTTCAATTTTCCTCAGGCACAATTGCAGATTGGTGGTCCATGGGTGTCATTCTATTTGAGCTGTTGTTGGTATTCCGCCATTTAATGTAGAGCATCCCTAAGTTTACACTCTTGCTTCTGATTTTGATATTTTTTTTTCAAATTGCCTTTGTTGTGCTCTTTTACACTTGCTTTTTGATGAATCCTTCTTTTCTTTTGCAATCAGGTATTTACTAGTCAATGATCCATGTACAATTTTTTATTAATTTGTATGTTTTAAGTGTCAATTCAGTGTGGTTAACTATGCGTATTGAATGAATTCATGAGTAAATTGGAAGAATTAATTTGCTTTCACTGGCCATTTATCTATTGAACAAGGTATTTCATTGCAATATAGAAGATGTTAGTGTTTTCACTTGAACTTTTCAATCCTTTGATTTTTTTTTTTCTTTTATATAGTGTTTCACTATTGATTTTACCCTTTTTGGTACTTTATAATAGAGCAATTGCAGCCTCAAAAATAATTTTGACATATCTCTGCTTATCCAAGTAAAACTGAAGCAAAAAAAAAAGGTTCTAATCAATTGCTTTTTAGGGTTTCATGGTTGAGCCATGATAATTTTTTCATGAATCATGCCATAAATTATAGAGTAATAATATTTTTTGATTTTGATATTTTTTTTTTCAAATTTCTTTTGTTGTGCTCTTTTACACTTGCTTTTTCATGAATCCTTCTTTTCTTTTGCAATAAGGTGTTTACTAGTTAATGATCCATGTACAATTTTTTGTTAATTTGCATGTTGTAAGTGTCAATTCAGTGTGCTTGACTGTGCGTATTGAATGAATTCATGAGTAAATTGGAAGAATTAATTTGCTTTCACTGGCCATGTATCTATTGAACAAGGTATTTCATTGCAATATAGAAGATGTTAGTGTTTTCACTTAAACTTTTCAATCATTTGATTTTTTTTTTCTTTTATATAGTGTTTCACTATTGATTTTACCCCTTTTGGTACTTTATAATAGAGCAATTGAAGCCTCAAAAATAATTTTGATATATCTCTACTTATCCAAGTAAAACTGAAGCAAAAAAAAAGGGCTCTAATCAATTACTTTTTAGGGTTTCATGGTTGAGCCATGATAATTTTTTCATGAATCATGCCATAAATTATAGAATAATAATATCCTCGCATGCTTGTCTCTCTCGGGCCTTTTACTTTTTTCTATTAGATTCATACAACATCAACTTGTAAAGGAAAAAAAAGAGAAAATAATTATAGAGTAATCCAATTCACTGTACCTTGCCAAAATCTTTTTTTTCTTTCTTAATGTTTCTCTGTAAAAAATATTAAAGTCAACTAATCATGCATATATATATATATATATTGAAATAAGGAGAATAAGGAATCAGGCAGTGCATCAAGACATCTTAGATAGGCTGACACCTCCATAGCACCAACATCACTTTCCAAAATTCAACCATTTATTAAAAATAAAAATAGAAAGAATTACATATAAGTCATCACAAAGCTGAAAGTTTCAACAACATCTAAGAGAATCTATAATTCTCCTTACCTAGAGCATCATGAAGCATGAGATTATTATAATAAAGGGGATAAGAATCCCACCAAGTAATATGAGACATAGAAATAGCTAGAGTTGAGAGCCTATCTGCAACTATATTACCTTCTCTAAACACATGACTAATATAAATCTGCATTCTACTTAACAAGTTAAGACATTGTTGCCATGATGAACGTAATCGCCAAGGAACTTCAGCTGACCTACGCAAGAAAAGACGAACCACATATAAAGAATCACATTCGATCTACGAAGGATGAAAATTCAATTCCTAAGCCTTTTTGACACCAGTAATCACCGCTAAAATTTCTGCTTCAAAAGCAAAACAAATGCCTAAAGGATTAGCGAAAGAAATAAGCGATCTGCCCTTGGGATCGCGAATAACACCACCTGCACCAGCATGACCCAGAGAACCTCGAGCAGCCCCATCCGAGTTTAACTTAAACCACCCTAAAGGTGGGCGTAACCATGGAACATGAATGATATGCTGCAACTTTCTGAAAATGCCAACAATATGAAAACGAGCTAGAATTTGTAGATCAGATTGCCGGTTAAACATAGAACTATAACGAAAGGAATCTGCTTCTTTTATGCACAAGCAAATAAACCTCACCGCATGAGAAATGGGGAGAAAATGATTATCAAAAACCATTTTATTTCTGACTTGCCAAATCCACCATACAACCGAGGCTAAACCAATACACCAAAGAGCACTAATCTGCAAAGAGAATGAGAGACGACAAACAGAAGCAAAAAGCTGGTTAAACCCATTAGACAAATCAAGAGAAGTGTCAAACATACTACCTAAAGCATACCACAAAGTAACAGCATATGGGCACTTAGTGAATAAGTGATCCATTGACTCAAGAGAACATAAACATAAACGGCATTAAGAAGCAGAGATAATTCCTTTTGATTGTAAAATATCATCAGTTGGTAATTTATTATGCAAAGTTCGCCATAATAAAAATGATCTAAATGAGGGAAGAAAGTGATGTCAAACATCAGAGCTCCAAGTCACCTTAGGGAGCTGATATCAAAAATAATTGAAGGCTTCACTGCAAGAAACCACACCCGAAGAAGAGTATCAGCAAATAAAGGAATCAATGTCAGCAAAAACCCCACCTGATCAATGTCCAAAGCAATCTACGGGTAAGTAGATATAAAATCATAAGGAATATGCCATTCCCCATCATGATAAATATCACAAATTCGAGTAGTAAGATTACGCCTAACTGAGAGAGGGACTTGGATCATATCACTAATACAGTACTCGAGCCAATTTGAATGCTAGAAATTCAAAGAAGAAAAAATCAAAGGGATCCATTGCGAATGCTCTAGCAAATAATGAAGAACGCCATTAATGGAGGACCAAATAGTAGAACATATATAAACTGACCGAGGCTTTGAAATAGAAGAGAAAAATCTAGAACATAAAAATGCAAAAGAAAAGGATTTCTCAGCACAAACTCTTCAAGAAAACTTCGATAAAAGGGCTTGATTTAGATGGTGAAACGTTTAAACCCAATCCACCCTCATCAGTTGGGCAACAACATTTGTGCCAACTAATCGTGACCGATTTATGATCCATAAATGACCCAGTCCAAATGAAGTTATGAATGGCTTGCTCTAAAAATTTCAAAAGAGAAGCTGGCCATTTGTAAACCATAAATGAGTGCAAGAAAGACCCATAGATAACCAATTTAACCAATGCAAGCCTACCCGCCATTGATAAAGTTTTACCCTTCCAATTATCGAATTTAGAAACAATTCGATCTGCAATAGGCTGTAACGAACGCCGCTTAGAAGCACCTTTAAATAAAGGCAAACTAAGATAATTAAATGGAAGAGATCCCCTTTTGAATCCTGCTTGAGAACAAATAGCCAAAGCTTGAGCATTAGAAATTGATTTCCCAAAAAAAATTTCAGATTTATTCCAGTTGACTTCTTAACCCAATAAATTAGCATAATCATTAAACACCTTCATCAATAACTCAACATTAGCTTTGGTAGCATGACAAAAAATAAGGATATCATCTGCATACAATAAGTGAGAAGGACATAGCACCCTGGGGGAAGCATGCATAGGAGTTAAAGACTGAGATTCCACAAGGCTCAAAAGCTTACGATTTAAATAATCTTCCACTAAGCAAAATAAAAGAGGCGAGAGAGGGTCACCCTAACGAACACCCCTGGAGCAAGAAAATAACCCTTTGGGGTACCATTTACTAGGATATAAATACGAGCTGAGTGAAGAATGCTATTAATCCAGCTACAAAAAATTACAGAAAAACCGAAACTTTCAAGCATTGAAAAAATAAAAGGCCACTCCATAGTATCAAAGGCCTTTCTGACATCTATTTTAATAGCCATATTACCACCCAAACATTTTTTATCAAGAAGATTAACATTTTCAGAAGCAACCGCAATACAATCTTCTAAATATCTTCCTGGAATAAAACCAAATTGAGGAGGAGCTATAATACGAGATGCAATTTTGGCAAGACGATCAGCCAATATCTTAGTAATTATTTTATAAATAAAATTACTAAGAACTATTGGTCGAAAATTCTCAATCACAGAAGCTTCATGAACTTTAGGAATAAGAGTCATAAAGCTAGAATTAAGACCTCCCACAACAAAGCTAGAAGAGAAAAAACTCTTGACAGCTACACAAACATCCATACCAACAATGTCCCAACATTTTTTAAAAAACAACCCTGTAAACCCATCAGGACCCGGGGCACTAGAAGGATCCATATCAAAAATAGTATTTTTGATATCAGAGTCTAAAGGAACATGAAGTAGCATATCATTTTCCTGTCTAGAAACCAAATTGGGATTTACCGAGGAAACCTCTTACAAACAAGAAACATAACGAGTTAAAGAAAACAAATTGGCATAAAAACCTGTAATATGATTTTCCACCATAATCAGATCATCCACAAGAGAGTTGTTGATCTGTAAGCTATGAATACCAGAAAAAACCCGACGTCTTGCAAGCAAAGAGTGGTAAAATTTAGAATTGCAATATGCATGATGTAAGCACCAAATGCGGTTATGATCCTCAAGAAGAGAGCTCTGATTATCTAAATGAGTAGTAAGCTGTTTAGAGGCTTCTAATTCTCGAGCATAGAGGTCATCCGAGAAACCATTAACTTCCATATCTGCTTGAACTCGAGACAAATTAAGCTTAGCAACACTAATCAAATGATCAAGATGACCAAACGTTGTTTTATTCCAACCTTGAAGAAAAGTATGAAGTAACTTCAATTTATGCATAATAACAAACATAGGATGACCCGAGACATTAATAGAACACCAAAACTACAAACATCGTCAAAAAACTTGTCATGGCTGAGCCACATTGAAAGAAAATGAAAAGGCTTAGGGGAAATCACCTGATCAATCCTGCAATAAAGAAGGAGAGGATTATGATCTGATTGGTAGCACACCAGAGCATGACACTCAATACTTTTCCAAAAAAGAAGAGAAGCATTATTATAGAAGGAACGATTAAGACGAATGTCAACATGACTATCACCTCGACAATTATTTGACCAAGTAAAAAGAGATCCTTTTGTATCTATACAGATTAAATCATAAGTATTCATAGCTGAACTAAAATCCAAGCAAGAATGAGCTGAAGGAGGTTTACCTATTTTTTCATGGGATCTAAAACATGCATTAAAGTCACCAATAACACACCACATGTCATTATTAACTAACCTGGCAACACTTAAAAGAGCATTCCATAATAAACATCGACTAGAAGAGAGCACATTACCATAAACATAAGAAACTACATGAGTAACCAAATGAAGAAGAAACTAAACTGTAATATACTGATCAGAGCTAGCAAGAACTGAAACATTACCAGCCCCAATAAACGAGGAAATAAGCACCCAAAGGGAAGGAGTAGAAATCATATTATCTGCAACATAGGATAATCCAATAGAACTCCAAAAGCGATAATTAATATTAGAGAAAAGAATTTTTAGTTCAGCCAGACAAAGCAAATCAAACTTATACAAAGAACATAAATTATAAAGAGCATGCTAAGTTGGGGCATTACCAAGCCCCCTACAATTCCAATAAAGAACCTTCATTTAGAGGAGCGAGAAGAAGCCTGAATGACAGGCTTATTACCAGAAACCGAAATGTGTTTCTTTCTAGATTTCTGTTTGGTCACCTCTTACCAAGCACCATCATTATCCTCAACCTTATCATCCCATGATTATTTACTCATTAACAAAAGCTCTGTTTGTGCATTATCTTGCTCTATCTGCTGGTTAGAAGAATGTACTGGAGAAACCATTCGAGCATGATCATTAGCAGATGGAACCTTCAAAGAAGATCCCATAATATCATTAACCGTATCAATCAGATCCTCTGGGACAGTAACATTTTCCTTCGGGTCATTAGGAATTGCAGATTGATCCTTCAATGGCTTTATGGTTTGAACAGGAACCGCGGACTTCTCTAGGATATCAAAGACATTAGATACTAGAATAGGGTCATTGGAATTATTTTTACGTCACCATTCTTTCCATACAAGAGATCGCCCATGAGAATTATCCCATTTCAGATGAACCTCCTTATCAAAGTCCTTCACCAGAGTAGCATTATTCAGTCTACAATCAGATGAAGAATGGCCACTACATTGGCAAGTATTGCAAAAACTTGAAAGATTTTCATAGATGATGTCAATGTCTAAGAGATTGCCTTCATAATCTAACACCAGTTGATATTGAAGAAAGTTTGATAAATCACATCCACCAACACCCTAGCAAAATGCCCAAAATCGCCATCTAGTGTAGCTCTATCAATCCGAAGAGGAATACCAATGTTACGAGCGATATCAGCTAAAAGCTGAGGATCCATAACCCATAACTGAGTTGTGGATTTTTTTTATAGGGATCAAAACCCAGATTCCATTATTGCAAACACAAATTACCAGGCTTTAAAGACAAAGAACCATGTGCCTAAACTAAATCCTTTTCAGAGGCCGAACGAAGAAGAACATGATAAAATCCTCGACCTAAAGAAATCAGTCTACAATTAGAAGATAAGCCCCATATAGCTAAAAGTTTCTCCTTTAATTTTACCAATGTCCATGGAGTTTCTCCTTTGGATAGAAAAACCCTAGCTATTAATGAATGTTGACATAATTCCAAGCACGCATGATAAATATCAGAATTAATCTTAACAGCCTGATAAGATCTTGCAATTGGGATTCTGGGAATAGATATGGGGACAGATTCATGCACTACTACTGCATAAGATTTAGTAACTTGCATGTCCTTTGACGTATAGGAAATAAGATTACTGATAGGGACATGTTGGGCCATTGGCCGGGAGGCTGTAAACATGGCCGTATGGCTAGGATAAGAATCACGATCATCATCCTTCCCTGACTTCATGGAGCACTGCCAGAGACTTTTATCTATACTTTAAAAAAACTAAAGTCAACATACAATGCACATTTATCACAAATTATGATTGTATACTGACTAATCATGCATACAATAAGATTTATTTTTAATAAACATTATATATATATATACACACACCAAAAATGTCTTTTATTTTTTTACAAGTTTTGTATTATTTCCTTCAAATCTGAGTGAGGACTAAAGTTTTGTAAATTAGAATCACCTTTCATCAGATTTTCTAAATCAGAACAGGACTCAGCTTTGTCGGTAAACACAGAAAAACTGCCTCTCTATTAATAATATTTTTTACATTTAACTTTTTCACTACATGTACCCAACATACCTCAAACATTAGATATAATGCTTATAAAAAATTCTATAAATAAAATAATTATAAGTTTTTCTATGTTCTTGTTGTCTATTTTTATTTCAATGGTCATGGAGTTGTATACTTGCATAGTTCATTTCTTTTGAGTAAGAACATCTATTATTTTTGTTTCAATGTTCATAGAGTTGTATACTTGCACAGTTTATTGTATTTTTAAATTCAAAGTTCGTGGAGCTGTATGGAAAGAGAGATTAAAGTTTCTGCTGCTTTTGCTTTTAACTGTTTTGACCCAAATTTTGTACTAGAGATAAATTAGCTAAGAAATTTACCAAACCTTTGCTCCAATTTCCACATAGTACAAACTCTACTTACTCTAAAAACTTGCATTCAAATTTCTCTCATTTATCTGATGAAACTATAAGTTTGGTGTCTACAAAAATAGAATCACTCAAAAAGCTTGAATCTTTTACTAACGTGTACATATATATATATATATTCAAGGTCCTTTAGATTTTTTTCTTTTTTCCCCAATTTAATTTAACTGGATTGATTTATGGTCTTCCTTCATATTTTACTAGTGAAATATCTCAGCTTTTTTTACATTTCAGCACCTTGTTCAATCACTTTTGTAGAACATATAGCCCTGCAAAAAAGTGTAGTTTTTGAATTAGGAATTTAAACAAAAATATTTTCTAATATTGCTTCCTTTGAGGAATAGTGACAAAACCAAAATGCCTTCAAAAGTATCCATTTGTTGTTTGCCACTAAAAGTATTCAGTGTTCAGTATGCTTGGGATATAATCTAATGTCTTTTTTCTAATCCTTATTTATGCTTCTTGGGTTACTGTACTTGTCTTTTGTTTGATTGGTGCTTCTATATTATAGTTTGGTTTAGTTCGCCTACTGTTTTGGTTTTTATTTTTTCGATACTGTTGTGTCTGAATTATGTTCATAAAATGCAACAGAGATGGCATTGTGACATTCCTTATATTCTTATAATATTAAAGCAATATTATAATTTTGTTGTAAAAAACAAAGGATCTATAATATTCCATATTTTTTATGTGATTTTTTTTTTTTTTTTACATTTCAACAAATGATGATATCCTTTCCCATATTATTGCTTTATAGGATTAGAAGGAACTGGATTAATTTACACCATATTTTATAACAGACAAGGCTACGGAGGTACCCTTCTCTCTCTCTCTCTCTCTCTTTAATTTATGATACTTGATACAAAATTTGCTTTCTTTTTATTTAAATTGGGTCTTCTTGATACCAATTTTAGTGGTTTTGGACAAGTTTTGTTTTATTTCCTTCAAACCATTATCTTATTAGTTAAATTTGATTTTGTGTTTTAAAAAATCGAATGATGAAAAATATTTATTGCTGTCATTTTATAAATAAAACACACTGAATTAAAAAAAAAACAAGAAAGTAAACACTAAGAAGACTATAATTATTTAGTTGTGCTTCTTAAGGCTATATGAATATCTGACTCATGCCTACCTTCTTTTCCATTGTACCCTTCCCCTTAACATAATTCCTTTTTTACTTATTTTTTAGCTTTTTCTTAAAATATTGCAATTACTATTTTTTTACAAAAAAAAGCTAAATACAAAAATAATTAGTTTATATTTGCTTTTTATTTGTTATGTTATGTCTATAGGATTACAATAAACACCACAAGATCTTAGATGTATGCTAGGGTAAATGATGATGGCTGCCTTAACTTAGATTTTGTTGCTAGTTTATATAGTTTTATTGAGTATGCATGAGGTCAACCAGAACATATGGACGAGACAAAGATACGATGTCCTTGTAATAAGTGTCAAAATTGAAAATACTTGAATGTGAATGATGCTAAGTTACATATATTGGAAGTTGGATTTATTTCGAACTATTATGAATGGACTCGACATGGGGAAATGTTTGTCCATAAAAGTACGAAGCAGCTTGATAGCTAAGAAAATCTCTAAATAGAGATTGAAGGCATAAACTCATACCAACAAATGGTGTTTGATGCATCTGGGCCTGAATTTCAGGCGCAAGATGCAGAGGAAGCTCCTAATCTAGCTGTACAAAAGTTGTATGACCTGCTTAATGCACTTAAGGATGAACTGTGGCCTAGGTATAAAAAACATTCGCAATTGTAAGCAGTTACAATGCTTTTAAACATAAAACATGAGAATCATATGTTAGAGAAATGCTTTGATACTATCATTGACTTTTTAAAGGAGGTCTTGTTAGAGGATAATAAGATGGTTGATAGTTTCTACAGTACAAAAAAGTTAGTTGGAAGTCTTGGGCTACCTGTTGAAAAAAATACATTATTGCAAGAATGGATGCATGTTATATTAGCGTATTGATAGTGACTTGACAAGTTGCAAATTTTGTGAACACCCCAGATTTAAGAAGAGTAGAGGTTCAGCAAAATATAAATTGTGCCAGTAAAGGTGATGTGTTACTTTCCTTTAACCCTAAGGTTGTAACGATTGTATACTTTGAAAGCCATAGCTGCAGATATGAGATGATATGATGAGCATCAACAAGAAGATGACATAATGTGTCATCCATCTGATTCTGAGGCTTGGAAGCATATTAATCACAAACATCTTTCATTTTCTGCAAAGAGTCATAATGTTAGACTAAGATTATGCACGGACGACTTTCAACCATTTAGTCCATCAGGACAACAATATTCTTCATGGCTAATTATAGTCACTCCATATAATTTGCCACATTGAATGTGTATGAAGGAGGCTTACATGTTCTTAACTGTAATTGTCCTAGGACCGAATAATCCTAAACATAAATTAGATGTGTTCTTACAACCTTTAAAAGCCGAATTGAAACAGTTGTGGGATGTAGGTGTGGAGATATACGATGTATCGAAGCAAAATTTTTAATTAAGAGTGGCTCTTATATGGACTATCAGTGACTTACCTGCATATTCAATGCTTTCAGGGTGGAGTACAGCTGGAAAATGAGCTTGTCCTTATTGTATGGAACAGTCACAAGCATTTGTGCTATCACATGGTTGTAAAACTACTTGGTTTGATAATCATAGAATGTTTTTACGACATGACCATCCTTTCAGACTGAACAAAAATTATTTCCGGAAGAATGTAACAGAGATGTCATTGGCACCACCTATAAAGACAAATGAACAAATTATACAAGAAATAGAAGAATTGGGGTTGAAGAAAATAACAAAAACTTATGCTGAAGAGGTCAATGGTCTAATTTGCAAGTATTGTGGAACGAAGCATTTTTTGGGATTTGCCCTATTAGAGTTCAAATCTAATTAGGCATAACCTCGATGTTATGCACATTGAGAAAAATGTTTTTGATAATGTGTTTAACACAGTAATGAATGTTGAGGAAAAAACTAAAGATAATGCCAAAGCAAGGGAAGACTTGAAGCTATTATGCAGACATTCAGAATTGGAAAAGGATGCAAACACGGGTAAATATCTAAAAGCTTGTTATAGCTTAGACAAAAAAGGGAAGTAAGTCATATGTAAGTGGTTGAAGAATCTTAAGTTCCCAGATGGATATATTTCAAATATAGGTCGATGTGTGGACATGAAAAAGTACAAGTTGTTTGGCATGAAAAGCCATGATTGTCATGTCTTCATGTTAAGGTTATTACCAATTGCATTTCGTGAGTTTCTTTCTGCAAATGTGTGGCAAGCATTAACAAAGTTAAGCTTGTTTTTCAAGGACTTGACATCTACTGTGCTTAAAATGTCAGACATAAAAAGGCTATAAGAAGAAATGCCACTCATTCTTTGTAAATTGGAGCGTATTTTCCCTCCAAGCTTCTTTGACTCTATAAAACATCTTCTTATTCATTTTCCATATGAAGCAAAGATAGCTGGTCTAGTGCAATATCGTTGGATGTATCCATTTGAGAGGTAGTAACTCAAATTAAAATTAGCTTCTTTTTAATATTAGAAAAGTTTTTTTTTCATATTAATTCATTTTTGCCACTATAGGTTCCTCCGACACTTAAAGAAAAATGTCAAAAATAAATCCAAGGTAGAAGGTTCTATTTGTAATGCATATTTAGTAGAAGAGGCATCAACATTTTGCTCTTAATATTTTGAGCCATATGTTTATACAAGGCAACAAAAAGTGCCTCATAATAATGATGGCGGGGATATTGAAGACTTTGAAGGAAATCTTTCAATATTCAAATATCCAAGCAAATCATATAGAAGACCAAAATCAAGATTTTTGATTGATGTTGAATACCAAGCTGTGCATATTTATATTCTATTAAATTGTGAGGAGGTCCAACCTTACATCAAGTAAGTATTATTAGGAATAATGTTAAATATGATATAGTTTTTTTTATATTTTTCATTTTAAAAGAATTTATGTTGATGAGCTACGAGAAAAATCACTCAACATTGCTGATTCGGAGATCGATAATATGCTTGAAAAGCATTTTGTTAAGTGGTTCAGACAATATGTACGTAATTTTCTTATTGTCTCTTTAGCGAATTTAAAAAAAATTATCATTATTAATATGTAATTTGATTTATTATGGGTTTGTTTTGAATAGGCACGTGAAAATGTCATTGAGAACAAGGTCATAAAGGATCTTGCACAAGGTCCTCTGAATACAGTGATCTTATATCCTATGTATTTTGTCAATGGG
>CATIWK010132495.1:0-30475 GCA_949634005.1 Mallotus japonicus | reverse complement strand
TTGATTTCGAAGAGGATCCAAAAACATACAATTTGATTGATCCCCCAGTGTTGAACACTGCTACACTTCCACTGAAGGGATGGGTTGCTATTAGATTCAGAACCCTAAATCCTGGTATCTATTATATACATACATACATACGTACATATATATATATATATATATATATATACACACACACTGAAGTATTCTAAAATGTGAACAATTATCAACCTTGGCAGGAGTATGGCTATGGCATTGCCACTTAGATCACCATCTAAGCTACGGCATGAACTTTGTCCTTATAGTGAAGAATGGCGGCACTCCTGAGACTTCTCTCAAGAAACCTCCAACTTATATGCCTCCTTGTGATGATGCGCCTGTTATTAAACTTTGGAAGACTGAGTTCTGATATATATATATATTCGTCTACATCTTTACAAGTGAGAAATCAATTAAAATTTTTTTAGTACATTCCTCTTTGTGTGTGTGCAGACACACATTATTAGCATAAAAATTAATAATCAAATATTCGATGCAAGTTTTTTTTTTTTAAATTGATGAGTTTGATATAATATTTATTAATAATTACTATATTAATTTATCAATTTATTTCATTTTAAATATATAAGTTGAAAATTGATTATGCCAAATAATCAATCTAGAGAAATGATAGATTTACCCGGGCTTTTTCCCATTTTAGTGTAAAAAGAATTTTTTTTTCTCACTTTAGGGTAGTTTTTAAAATATTTCCAACTTTAGGGTAGTTTAAAAAGTTATTATAGATTTGGGGTGATTTTTGCTTGTGTGGACTGAGGAGACCAACACCGCCAGTCAAACTGGCGGAGAGAGATCATTTCTGCCACTCAAGGTGGCGGAGATGACAGTCCTAATTTTTTTTTATTAAGTCCACCATCTAAGGAAAATATATATATATATTTTTTAAATAAAAAGACAACTCCGGGTGAAATCAATGCAATTGCTTTTCATGAATGTCATTTATTATCCACGCAAATGATTGAGTTTTCATTGGTTAATGATCTAGTATCCATGCAAATGAACCTAATAATTAGGTAATTATTAGTTAGTGATTAAGTGATCATAGTAAAAATTAAAAATTAAAAATTAAAAAAAAAACTAGACCACACACACTCATGTATAAAATAATAATAATTATAATATATAAATTAAATTAATCATAATAATATTAAAATTAAAAAACAAAAAAGTCATAATAATATTATAATGACAATTGTGGACACCCTCGGTTTGATTGGCCCGTAACGAAAGCCCAATGATGAGATAGTCCGTACGTTGAATGCAAGAAGACTCGGAACCTTCTCTAGAATGGACTTGAAAGCCTGAAACTCTAAAACTAAGCCCAAAACCCTAGGAGCAGGCCCAAACCATTAAACCCAAAGACTCTGCCCAGGCCTATTGGCCTAAGGCCTATGTCAGGCCTGGGTAAGAGGCGATCGCCTCTTCCAAGAGGCGTCGCCTCTTCAATTTGTACCCGATGAGGTGACGCCTCATCGAAGAGGCGACGCCCCTCTGTTGGCCAACCTGCTTTACATTAAATGCTATTTATGGCTTCATTAAGTGAAGGGTGGGCCCACATATCACACAGCTGGAGATTTGGACTTGAAAAATGGACTTTTGAGGCAGAAACATGAAGGAAAAGGGAGGAGGCAATGATGAGGAATGAAGGGTGGAGGTTTAGTGGGGATTTTGAGGAATTTGGGGAAAGGAAAGGGTGAGAGGTTTAAGAGGGGTTTTGGACTAATATTTAAGAGGAGGTTGGCTATTTTATAGAAAAAGGGGGAAAAAAGAGAGAGGAGAGGTTCTTGGGAGAAAACAAAGAGAGAAAGGAGAAGAGGTAGAGATTTAGGCTTAAGAACCTATGTTTCTTGAAGAAGAAGAAGTCCTTCTTGCACTCAACACATTAAGAACAACAAAATCAGCTCTGAGGGCTAAGTTAGGAGCTCCTAATCTGATCAAATTAGTTAGAGTTCTTTCCTTTGAGTTTAAGTTTTCAATTTCATTTAAAGCTCAATTCCTTGGATTTTGTATTTGTTCTTGTGTTTAATGCTAGTTTAAGGAGATGTTTATGGCATGAATATGTGAATTATTGTGATTTAGGTTGTATTTCTATGTTAGTTTGCATGAATATTTGAGTTTCTTAAGATTTAAGAAATATGTAGTTTTTTGTTGTTGATGTGGTCCTAGCTAGGAGGTGATGTCTCTTTCAAGAGGCGCCGCTCCCTAACAAGGAGGCAATCGCCTCCTGAGCAGGTAGATAAGAGGCGACGCCTCCTCAGAGAGGCGATCGCCTCTCAGCTAGAGTCATGTAGAATTCTGCTTTAATTTCTGTAGCTTTTTGGTATTTTTTCAGTATCTGATATGTATGTGCTGCTTGATATCCTTAGTATTACATGTGATTGCTATATTTTTAGTTTTGATTGTGATTAATCCATGTTTCTAGGATTATTCATGTTTACTTTTATGTAAGTTTAAGATAAATTATTTTGTAAATAGAATTGCTTATCCTGAAACAGAACTAACCACTCTTTGTTATAGGTTTTTGGTGATTTTTCTAATCACTAAATAATTAGTGGATTAATTAGTTCTTGAGAGGTTTCATTTGGATTTGTTATTGTATTAATTTTACAAAGAATTGTAATCCCTAATCCCTTCCCCGTTTGTTTTGAATGAATGTTTGTAATATTTATTTTATTTATTTATGACAAGTGCAAGGCAAAAGCATACAAGTGGAATTAATGTGCAAAGTTGGTAATATGTAAAATTGGAAGCATCTGCAACTCATAGTAATAAGGAAATAATTTGATAATCACGGGTAATAAAATACAAAACACAAATGGAGGCCAACTGCAAGGTTGGGTGGGTATTCAAAGCCCATACCCAGTTTCCGAACCCGATCTTTGATGATGGCTTATGGGAACCTCTGTGGAATCCAGTTGCTGTATAGTGTGTCCCGAATTTTATCTGGGTGGTGACTCCATCTCCAATTTGGGCCCCAAGCCCATTTTATATTTCCTAGTGGGCCTTAAGCCCACATAGTGTCGTGGTTGCCAACACTTTGGCCGCGCTGAACCCCGCCACCTACAGTGGAGACTCCACTGGGGATAGAGAAACTGATTTCAGTGTTTTTTAATTTATCATCTTTGATCATTAAATCATTCCCTTTGCATATTATTACATTCCATACACCTTTTTCACATAATGTGCACAACAGTCCCAAAGAAATCGATAATAGTCAGTATTTCACTGCTTGTATTTCATTCAAACCTGGTGGTGGAATATTGATTATTATCACTCACGAGACGTACTTATCCACGTCGCCTGGACCCTTGAGTGGGGAGACGTAATTGATGTATATAGCTGTGGGAGCCGTAGCTTTTTACCCTTGACTCAGCTCATGTAAATGACTTAGCAATTTCCACCAGGATTTTTACCAAGTGCATGTGTTTTATGCCATTTAGTAAGCCCTACAATAAAAGCCCAAGCCCATTACGAATGGACTATGCCAAAGTTGGGCCTTTCATGCCCACTATGGCCCGTTAATATGGACTTTGGTTTTATTTAGAGGATTTGCTACTTGTTTGATGCGTTTTGAGAGTTTTTTCTATATACATCGGTTTTGTTATCCCTTGTTGATAATCAAAATCTGGCCAATAATCCTAGGATAAAGAACTCACCATTGAATACATTTATGGGAGAAATAAAGGTGGAAATGCCGTTTGCAGAGCCTTGTCCCTCGTTATTTGTTATATGTAAATAGAATATTTATTTATTCTTCTTCAACATTAGTGAGACTTTGCATATCATGCATACACGCCATGCATGTTTTTAACCAAGAGTGATTGTAGATATAGATTTACATCAGACTTCCGGTTAGAAAAGATCTGAAACTGGTAGGTTAGTCAAAATATCTCAAGAGACAGAAATGGCAGGGTTTGATTCCGAAGCCTTTAGGGAGAAGTTGAAAGCAGAGATTACTGAACAAACCCAAAGAATCATGTGGGAAATAATGGCAGAGGAGAGGAGACACGAGAGACAAGAGCCACTTACACCTCAGCCACAATCTTTTGATCTTGATGCTGAGAATTTCGGGAGATGAGAGATAGAAGATAATCAAGAAACTCTGTTAGCAGCACCTATAGCTAGACAAAATGTGAATGTGGACACTGTGGAGAATGTGGAAAAACTGGACTGGGCTAAAGACATCGCCAAGACCATGGCTCAAATGCAGCTAATGATGAAAGAAAAGGGGATAGATTCTCCGATGAACTACACCGACTTGAGTTTATATGAGGAGGATGATCCTTTACTCCACAAGTTCAAGTTTCCTAACATGAAGAAATTTTCTGGTGTTGAGGATCCTCATCTTCACCTAAAGCAGTACATGACTCATATGAAGACAATTGGCTTGAACAAGGCACACATTATAAAACAATTTCCTTTATCTCTGGAAGGAGTGCCGATCTAGTGGTATTATGCTTTGGAATCCCGAATCCAAGCTGACTGGGAAGGCTTATGTGCTACGTTGGTGAAGTAGTATAGTCTCAACATCTAAATGGAACCATGTTTGAGAGATTTGCAGAATGTCAAACAAAAATTCAACGAGCCCTTCACCGATTTCCTAATCAGGTGGAGAGCAAAACTGGCGCAGATAAAGCACCAACCATCTGAAAATGATCAGCTAGTGATAGTAATAGAGGGATATGTACTTCCGCTCTCTAAGAAGCTGAAAGATTTAGGAATCCAAAATTTCAAAGAACTGTACAGATTTAGGATACATAAGGAATCTGACCTGGCACAAGAGAGGAAATCCTTTAGTGGAAGATCCCCAGGTAGAGAAGGGACTGGGTCTACCTGTGGGATTAGATCAAGTAGTAATGTGCAGATAAACACTGTTGGAAAGCCTCAAAGGTTTTCTAATATGGGAAGGCCTCTCTCCAAAGTCTTGGAAAAGCTGATCGAGAACAACCTATTATGACCCTTGCCACAAAGACCACCATTCCCCAATGCTGACCCAAAGTTGTACTGTAAATACCACCAAACCATTGGCCACGACACTGACAATTGCACTCGTTTAAAACATGAAATTCAATATCTGATAGATTCATGCAAAATCACTGACCCTGAAACCAGGAAGCCAAACACCAAAAATAATCCCTTACCCAATTATCGAAGCATGCCACCACCAAACCAATCCATACTCATGATAAACACTAGCTTGACTAAGGAGCAAGTCTTGAACTCCTTTGTTGATGCCACACATACACCACCAAAACCTGAACCAAAATGCCTAGATATGAGAGAGCAACCTGTCGAGGTCAATGTGAGTGTCTTGGATATCTGGAGCTCCGATGATGAAGAAGGAGGAGCAATAGATTTATAGAAGAATGATGAAGGAAGGAAAGCCCAGTCAGTTAGGAAACTTGAGAAAAAGAAAGAAGCCAAACCTAATGAGTCTGAAAAGGAGAAAATAGACTTGAAAGAGAAATCATAAGTGGATGAGAAGTTGGAGAAAGCTGAGGAAGCTGATAAAGCTAAGAGAGAAAAGAAAACTCTCGCTAGTGTTTAGGAGATGCTCATGAACTTTAAAGCCTATCGGGAGGCACTAGTTATGGCTTTGGACCATAAGAAGGTCCCTTTAAGTCACACCCCTGAACAACTCGTGGACTCATTGATAGAAAGACTACATGAGGCAATAGTGTTTACTAATGATGATTTGCCCTTAGAAGAGAGAGATCACTTCAAGCCTTTGTTCATCAAGGCCGAAGTCAAGGGAAAATTAACCTGCTGTATGATGTTGGATAATGGATCTGCTATCAATGTTTGCCCTTTAAAGATTTTACCCAAGTTGGGACTGATAGTGGCTGATCTAAAGCCATCTGACGTGGTGATCAAGGCCTACATTGGTACGAAAAGGCCAGTTGAGGGGACCTTTAGAGCATTAGTCAAGACAGGACCTATGGAAGTTTGGGTCAACCCTTATGTGATTGATATCCCAGTAACCTTTGCTGTCTTATTAGGAAGGCCCTGGTTTCATCCTTTGGGAGGTGTTTCGTCTACTGTGCATCAAAAGATCAAGTTTCTACATGAGGGGAGAGTGGTCACTATTTCTACTAAAACTAAGGCTGTTGTTGCTGCTCTAAAGATAGCACCTCAAGAAATCCCTTTTAGCCCAAGCTTCGAAGTTTGCATGATCTATCAAGACGAGCCGAGTTCCAGAATTATGAACATGATGAAAAGTCAGAATTTCATGCCTAGAATAGGATTAAGGAGGAATAAGCAAGGCCCACCTATGTACGAGGAGTCCAAGGTGGTGTTTTTGAAGCATGGGATAGGATATCCCGAAGCTGATAAACCAGCAGAAGGAAGCAATGCTAGAATCAAGTTTGGGAAGAAGAAGAGAACAAAAAAGACCGAGCTTAAGGTCAAGCCGTTATGGGAGACTTTCGTGGAGAAAGTCACTAACACTCCATACTAAGGAGCTCATGAGCCTTTAATGATTGCTGAGAAACTAGTCCCTAGTTTCGAAATCTTTGCTAAACATGTGAATGGGACTAGTGAAGTTGTTGTGGAGGAGCCAATGGTAGAAGAATTGGTGCTGTTCTCGGAACCAGAGGAAGACGTCACATAGTGGAGCTGAAGGACACTGCCGACTAGGAAGAAGAGCTTAACTTTGAGTCCTATGTTTTGGACTCCATCATAGATGTTTTTTATGATGACTTTGACATTTCTCTTTCTAGCTTGTTTGACACTGATGATCTTTTCTTTTCTAAAGTGAATGCAATAGAGTCTGAGTTTACTTATTTGCGTGATGTGTTTCCTAATGGTTATTCTGTATGTGATGATCATTTCATGCATATGTTTGACATTAATTCAATGCACACTTAATTATTTAATTTAGGCACATATGATAATCCAAAGAATATACTTATTGCTTCTAACTTAACTTCTGATGAGAGAGAAAAAAAGGAAAGAAATAATAAGGAAAAGATAGAAAGTATTTGTTTGGGGTTATGAGGATATGCTAGGAATTGACAGAGAGATTGCAGAACATAGAATGCCTACATACCCTCACATCACACCAATAAAGCAGAAAAAGAGAAGATTAAGGTCGGAATGGGCTTTTTTAATCAAGGAAGAAGTCAAAAAATAGTTGAAAGTGAAATTCTTGGAGGTGGTCGATGACACCCAGTGGCTACCCAATATAGTCCCAGTTCCTAAAAAGGATGGGAGAGTCAGAATGTGTGTTGACTACAGGGATCTGAATAAAGCTTGCCCGAAAGATGATTTTCCTTTACCGCATATCGATACTCTAGTCGACAGTGCAGCTTCCAGCACAATGTACTCGTTCATGGATGGTTTTTTAGGATACAACCAGATTATGATGGCAGTGATTGATAAATTGCAAACCTCTTTCACTACTGAATGGGGTGTTTATTGCTATTCAATCATGCCATTTGGATTAAAGAATGCAGGAGCTACCTATCAGAGGATGGCCACCACCTTATTGCACGACATGGTCCACAAGGAGATAGAAGTGTATGTAGACGACATGATGGTGAAGTCCCCAACTCGGACACTTCGAAGCTCTAGGCAAGTTCCTAGCAAGAGCTGAAAAGTATAACCTCATATTGAACCTGAAGAAGTGTGTTTTTGGGGTAACTTCAGGTAAGCTTCTAGGGCATATTGTTAGCCAGAAAGGCATAGAGGTGGATCCAGACAAGGTCAAGGCAATCAGAGAAATGCCTTTGCCGAGGAATGAGAAAGAAGTCAGAGGGTTTATCGGGCGGTTGCAATACATCAGTAGGTTCATCGCTAAGCTGACTACAATTTGTGAACCAATTTTCAAATTTCTAAAGAAGATTTAGCCGATTGTCTGGGATGATAAGTGTCAGCAAGGGTTTGAAACTATCAAGAATTATTTGATGAATCCTCCAATCTTACAACAGCCGAGGCCAGGCAAATTATTAATTATCTACTTGGCAATTGAGAGAGAAGCGATAGGTGCGATGCTCGCTCAAGAAGGTGAAGGAAAAGCTTAGTATGCAGTTTACTATTTGAGCAAGAAGCTCCTACCTTATGAAGCCAATTATAGTTTGGTGGAGAAGACGTGTCTGGCCGTAATTTAGGCAACAAAGAAGCTTCGACACTACTTCCAGTCTTACTGGATTCAAGCGTTCTCCAAGCATGATCCACTCAGGTATCTTCAGCAGATGCCGTCACTAATAGGAAAATTGGCCAGGTGGTTAGTTTTACTCATCGAATTCGATATTGACTATATGGTGAAGAAAGTCGTGAAAGGAAGAGCTATTGCTGATTTCCTAGCTCATAGTCCGATTGATGATGGACAAGAATGGGAATTAGAATTTCCAGATGAGCACTTGGGGGCAATAGAGGTCCAAGGTTGGACTATGCACTTCGATGGAGCTGTCAACAACAAGGGAGTAGGTATTCGTGTAATTCTAATCTCACTAGAGGGAGAAATGATTCAGATGGCAAAGAAGTTGAAATTTAAGGTCACCAATAATCAAGCTGAATATGAAGCCTGTATCTTTGGATTGGAAGCTCTCAAGAATGCGGGGGCAGAAGAAGTCACTGTCTATGGAGACTCTATGCTAGTGGTGAAGCAGATTTCCAACCAATGGGAAGTGAGAGAAGATAAGCTGAGACTGTACTGGGATTATTCAATTACTGTTCTTTTATCTTTCACTTAGTGCAGATTCGTGCATTTACCGCGAGAAGAGAATCAGATGGCGGATGCTCTAGCCACCTTAGCTTTAATGTAGGAAGGACAAAAGCAGGCGGAAGTCAAACCACTCATCCTAGTGAAATCTCGAACTCCCTGTTATAAAGAAATCAGGATAATGCCGATAGACCCAATAGAGAAACCTTGGTTTCACGATTTGCAGTAATATCTAAAGACAGGACAATTTCTTGACGATGCCGATAAGAAAGAAAGAATGTTGCTGAGAATGTTATCTCGGTAATTCATCAGTCATAACAGGATATTGTATAAGAGGATGCCAACAAGTGTACATCTGAGATATGTTGACAAGGCTGAAGCTCGAGAGATCATGGAAGCAATTCATAAGGGAGTATGTGGCCCGCACATGAATGGAACAGTTTTGGCTAAGAAAATAACTCGTCAAGGTTATTTCTGGCTGACTATGGAAGCGGATTGTGTGAAGTATGTGAAGGAGTGCCATAATTGCCAATTATATGGTGATGTAAGCCATCTGCCTTCTATATAACTTCAGGGATTAACTTCTCCGTGGCCATTTGCAGCTTGGGGAATTGATATTATCGGGGGAAGTAAGGCCTAAGGCGTCCAACGGTCATCGTTATATTGTGGTAGCAATCGACTACTTCTTTAAGTGGGTCGAAGCAGAATCATTTACCACTGTAGGATCAAAACAGATGGCAAGATTCATAGAGAAGAACATAATCTGCTGATACGGGTTACCGCATCATATCGTTACTGATAATGGTGTTCAGTTTAGAGCTAAGACAACAACTTTGTTGGAGGAATACAAAATTGAGCATCATAAGTCTTCTCCATATTGACCACAAGCTAATAGGGCTGTGGAAGCTGCACACAAGAATGTGAAGAGGATTTTGGCCAAAATGCTAGAGAATTATAAAGATTGGGTGTATTACCTGTAGTTCGCATTGTGGGGATACAGAACCACTGTTAGAACTTCGATCAAAGCTACTATGTATTCTCTGGTATTTGGATGTGAAGTAGTGTTGCCAATGGAAGTTGAAATCTAATCATTGAGAGTTATCTTAGAATCAAAGATCTCTGAGTATCAGTGGGTAGAAAGCCAACTAGCACAGCTAACTTTATTAGATGAGAAAAGACTGAAAGCCATGTATCATTCACAGCTATATCAGAAACAAATAGCTTGAGTTTACAACAAGAAGATTAAGTCGGGAAAGATTAAAGAAGGTAATTTGGTCTTAAAGCTCACTAGATCGATAATGACTGATCCACGAGGAAAGTTCAAGCCGAATTGGGAAGGTCCGTATTTGATTAAGAAGCTGTTCTCTAAAGGTGCTGCTGTCTTATCTGACTTGGAAGGAAATGAATTCAGATAGCCTATCAACCTTGACAAGCTGAAGAGGTATTTTCTATGAAGTCTTGCTAGGGAGAAAACCTCACAAAGGAGGTTGTCTACGCAAAAGTTAAAGACTAGAAAAATGAGAAATAAAAAAGGGTCCTGCTGGATTGAAAACCTTGAAAGAGGCGGTCTAGGCAAAAATTAAGGACATGTAAAAGGAGAGAGAGAGAGAAAAAAATAGTTAGTTGGAAAACTTGCAAGGGCAAGCCAACTAACGACAGGAGATATGTAAGAAGCAAAATGTATACTCACTTGTACTTAATTTAAATGGAATGAATTGTCTTTGTTATTATTGAACATTGCATTAAATGCTTATTACATACTGCTTAACTAAAAAGGAAATTCTATCCTAAAAAAAATGATAAAGATGATGCTTACAATGACCTTGTCCTTCTATTAATAATGAATTCATTCTTTTCTGCCTGTTGCAACTGAACCCATGCTTTACACTGGTCGTCAGTAGACTGATCTCTGTTGTAGTCAATATATCTCTGAATGGTCCTCTAAGGCCAAGTTACTACTAGGTTATCCAGAAAGTTCTGAGTGAGAAGCCCTGACTCAAATTCATGCGTAAGTTCTGGAATCAACTGTTTCTGTCCATACTGCCTGTAAAGCCATGCGAGATTGTAAAAAGTGGCAAAATGAAGGCCAACTATAGGAATATAGTAGATGTAGGACCGAATGGTTACATGCTGCAACCTCTACCATGGGCACATCCACTGGATCAGAGTATCAGAAAAAGTGGATAACCAGCTCCGAACATCTTCCGGAATAGGATGGAGTCTGTGGGTGTGACAATGCTTGGCTTTGTAATGTGCTATGTCTCTAGGAGGTTCGAGCAACCTCAGCTTTTTATGAAACCATGCTTGTACAGAATATGAATGCGGAAAGTGAAAGATGATAGAAAAGCAATTAATGATAAATGAAAAATAAATAAACCTCCAGTAGTAGAGGACTTCTAGAGAATCATCTAGTTTCGGTAAAGTTATCTAATCCAACAATGGTTTCAGCCAAGATAAGAGGAAAGGGGTTCATGCCTGCCTCTACTTGGTCCAGAATATGCAGAACCTTAGAATCATAGTTGCTGGAAGGAGAAACTAATAAGAACTAGGCATATAGGTGGAGAGCAATCATCCGAGGCCAATAAACTTCATTGTTATCCACATTCACAATCACCTCGAGCAGAGAACTTATCAGAACTTCATTACCAAAGATATGACGAAGAGAAGACTGAGGGAAGAGGTTGAATAATCTCGCCATTTGGTATTAAATGGAATACAAATCCGGAGTTTCAACCGAAGGAATTGCAATCTGACAAGCAAAATCCATTTGGGAGCCCAAGATAGCTTCGAATTCCTCTGGCAGGGGGCATAACTCTACAGTGTTGAACCAGAAGACATGTTTTTGAGGATCCTAAAATTGAGTAAGAGCAAGAAGAAATGAGAAATTGATCTTTCTAGCATGCATAGATTGAAAAATGAATAGATAAAATGGCTTCAATTTAGACTAAGATTCGCCATCCAAGTTTTTCAGGATCAGCTGTAATTGTTTCAAGCTTCTTTCGGTCATATTAAGAGGTTTGAGATATGTTTCAGAGAGAGAGAAAATGGCAGAGCTGGAAATTAGGGATTTTTAAAGAGGCTAGGGATTTTATAGGTACTGCAGAACCACCGATGAGACAATCACCTCTTCAAAGAGGCGACGCCTCATTGAAGGGGCGAATGCCTCTTTACCAGAGGAAAAGGGAGGGTGTCATGACAAAAGTTGCATAGTTTATGCTATAAATACAGAATTCAGTTATTGAAAGAAAACAGTTCATGTAAATAGACAACATTCAATTGTTTCTGAAATTAAAATTAGCTGACCTAAAATTTGATTGAAATATCCAGTTAAAACAACATGTGCAAGTTTTCAAATGTCAGAGTTAATAAATATATTGTCTTCAAAAATCAGAGAAGACCCCTAGTCTAATGAGCATTTGAATCTGTGCCCTTAGAATCCTCGCCCTCATCGGCAGCACCTCCATCCTCGGGGTCATCGTCCTCATCCTCGTCAACCTGAAGCAACTATCTGAAGCTCAAGGGCAGTGATCCTCGTTTGGCTCGCCTCATCCCGATCCTATTCAGACAAATACGAGATAAGTAAACCATGAAAGCATGCATACACATAAGTATAGGAAGAATACTTACCCTTCACTGTTGAGTGATGTCTAGCATGTAATCCCTCTGAGCTTTAATCAGCCTGTACATGTACTAACCTTGCTCTAAAGGAATCTGTATCATTAATAAAATAATTAATACTAACAAATGTGTTAAGAATGATTCAAAAAATAGGTCAAAGATGAACTTACATGAGTAGTGCCCTCAAGGATACATACTGGCTCAAGACTCTCATTTAGAGTCAAGAACTGTTGGGATAACTCTCCTAGAGGAACCCAATAGCGAGTCAGAGAATCAGGGACGTGAACGAAGCTGTTGGCCACTACTCGGGAGGAAGAGCTGGAAGGAGCAGTGGAAGGACTGATCTGTGGCAATCTAGCTGATGTACCCCTTCCACTCTGATCAATACGGGGTCTCTAAGAAGGGCCCCCCTATGCCTGGGGTCTAGAGCATGGTGCAGGTCCGGTGGCTGCAACCTGAAAGTGAGAGATCATATTAGAAACTAATAATTTAGGAAATGTGGGCCCAAGAATATCAAACACATACTTGAGAGGTGGAACCAACATCTAAGGGAACTCGATGTAGAAGATGAGTCCGAGCAAAGTCTGGGTACCAGCTCTTCATCCGCACGGTATGATCAGTGGCTAGCTCTCCAGTAAAAGCCCTATCAAGCTCCTCACCCTCTAGCTCGTGTGTCCAAAAGATGTGTCTGGGAGGAAAATTGGGGATGTGTCTGGATCGGGGACCTTCTGTCCAGTTATAGACCCTCTCACCAAGGTACTACATGTGATAGTCGGGACCTTGAAGCAGGGAAAGCGGCCTAGAACGGACCATCTCAGGGGGCCACCTATTCTCCGGTCCTCACGGGTCACTCCATATCTAAAAATTTATGACAGGTAAGCAAACAACATTAATAAAAGTCTAAAAGGAACTTTGGATTTTGTAGGTACTGCCTCCAGAGTTAAAGAGTTTAGCCGCTCCCGATGGATGTGTACACGGGCCAGGTGCCACTTCCAAGTTCAGCTGGCACCCCACCTCCCTATAGCTGGCAGATGATCTCCCACATGGGATATCCCAGCAATAAGCTCTAGCTCTAATCCCTAGACCTGCAAAGAATTATTGTTAGTAAGTGACAATGCAAGAAGGGAACAAAGGGGAAAAAATTCCAGAATAGATCGAGAAAGGAGGGAGAATACCAGAGTAGCATGCCAGAAGCCACAAAATCTCTTCGCTTTGCGTACTACCTCATCCATACCGTGATAGAGGTACGCAAGAGCACAACTGCCCCAATCATAGGTAGCCACCAAGTCTAAGTCCCGAAGTGGTATCAGGAACATCAGATTAATGCAGCTGGCGGTATCAGCAAAAAGAGTGGTGCCAAGTAAGTACACCAAGAAGGCTCTCACCACCTGATCAATCTGTCGAGGAGTGGTGATCGCCGTAACTCTCTCTCGAGTATAAAAGCTCTGAATTGAGTCGAGCTTGATGGTGTGGGTCCCCTTCATGTCTGGGACCATACCGAGGAGACGATCAACATAAGCGATGGTGTCGGCAGTCATCCGATGCAAGCTCGTATCAAAAGAGACTAAGTCTCCAACACATGCAATCCCAGTCATCACAGCAAACACAACCGGATCTAGAGTAAGCTCTTCGAAGGGGAGGTGGAAAGTATGAGTGGTGTCAAACTACCTCTTTATCAATGCGTGAAGGGGCTGATAATCAATCTTCCCCTACTCTTCTAGGACAGACAGAATGAAATCCTCGAAACCTATATCCTGAATCCTGTCTCTCTGATCATCAGTGAGCTCATTGTAGAAGACTCGAGCCCCGTGAAAGTTTCTTATGCCCTTAAATATCTGGGCGTCATACTGCAAAGAGGAATTAGGGAGTTGAATCAATATGATGTTGTTTACATGTTTTTAGATATTTAAATTAAAAAGAAAAGAAGTTTCCTGATCAAGAGGCGTCGCCTCTTTGATAAAAGGTAATGCCTTCTCTGCATGAATTGTCCTAGTAATAGTGCTAAGAGGCAACCCCTCTTCACTAAGAGGCGATGCCTCTGTTTTTAGTGTTTTACATTAAGGAGATGTTTGCCTCTTCAATAAGAAGCGATCACCTCTCGAGGAGGTGATGCGTCTTCTTATTGAAGATCAGCATGCTGTTTGTAATTTTTCATTTAAAATCATGCAATTTTTGTTCGGTTGACCCTATTTCTAGCCCTAATTAGCAAATAGACATTAATCTACACTAACCCAATGTAATTTTGCAGAAAAAATGAGAAGATTCGAGGACTAACCTCTCCGGATGTTGAAGAACAAATGTGACTCTTCAAGTCCGTGAGTAGGGGGATCATATCTCCTCTCGTGAATCCAAGAAAGTATGGGGAACGAATGGTGGAAGATATGGGATCCCAGGCGGGCAAATCCGGCGTTCTTCCCATGTCCATTTTGAGAGAAAAAGAAGACTTGTGGAAGAATAAAAGAAAAGAAAAGAAAAGAGGAAGGAAAGTGAAAGTGAGAAAAGAAAAGTTTTCTTTATATATGGAATAAAAAGGAATGGGCTTCTAAAAGAATGGGCCTTTAACAAATAAAAGAAGAATAAGAAGAAGGAACTAGGGCAAGCCCACTTGATGGGGGAAGCTTCGCCCATTAGCAAAAAAAAAAATTCTAAAAAAAAAGAAAAAAATGAAATGAAAATGAAGAGTCATTACTTTTGTTTCTCGAGTATATCCCGAAATCAATATTGAAGAGTTGGAGGTCATCTGATTGAAGCATCTATTTTAAGGAGCGTCTGGTTGGATTATATCCCCGAAGTGCATGTTTTAAGGAGCATCTAGTCAGGTTGTATCCCCGAAGTGCATTCTTCCATTCAAGAGCGTCTAGTCAGGTTGTATCCCCAAAGTGCGCGTTTTAAAGAGTGTCTAGTTGGGTTGTATCCCCGAAGTGCATTCTTCTGTTTTAAGGACCATCTGGTCGGGCTGTATCCCCGAAGTGCGCATTTTCAAGAGTATTTGGTCGGGTTGTATCCCCAAAGTGCATTTTCCTTTTTCAAGAAGTATATGGTCGGGTTGTATCCCCGAAGTACATTTTTCTTTACTGAGTGAAGTTTCGCATTAGAAAGGCTCAAAGTTCACGTTCAAACCATAATGAGTGACTGATCGGGCCAGGAAAACCTGAGGAACACGGTTACATTTCACCATTTCTCTATCAAGTGAAGTTCTATGTCAGAAAGGCTCGAGATTCACATCTTTCTTTACCAAGTGAAGTTTTGCGTCAGAAAGGCTCGAAGTTCACGTTCAAACTATAATGAGTGACGGATCGGGCCAGGAAACCCCGAGGATCACAGTCACTTTTCAAGTTAAAGTTTGACTTTTTAGGGTTTGAATTCCTGAAATTGACAGCCTGAGTGAAGCTCGAAGGTCAGGTATGTCGTTCTCACTATTTATTGTGCATGTTGCTTTTTCAAAAATTGATTTCATAAATCTATTTTTTGAAAATCTAAGGGGGCAAACTGTGGACACCCTCGGTTTGATCGGCCCGCAACGAAAGCCTGATGATGAGATAGTCCGTATGTTGAATGCAAGAAGACTTGGAACCTTCTCTAGAATGGACTTGAGAGCCTGAAACTCTAAAACTAAGCCCAAAACCCTAGGAGTAGGCCCAAAACATTAAACCCAAAGACTCTGCCCAGGCCCATTGGCCCAAGGCCTATGCCAGGCCTGGGTAAGAGGCGATCGCCTCTTTAATTTGTACCCGATGAGGCGAAACCTCATCAAAGAGGCGGCGCCTTTCTGTTGGCCAACCTGCTTTACATTAAATGCTATTTATGGCTTCATTAAGTGAGGGGTGGGCCCACATATCACATAGCTAGAGATTTGGATATGAAAAATGGACTTTTGAGGCAGAAACATAAAGGAAAAGGGAGGAGGCAATGATGAGGAATGAAGGGTGGAGTTTTGATGGAGATTTTGAGAAATTTGGGGAAAAGAAAGGGTGAGAGGCTTAAGAAGGGTTTTGGACTGATATTTAAGAGGAGGTTGGCTATTTTACAGAAAAAGGGGGAAAAAAAGAGAGAGGAGAGGTTCTTGGGAGAAAACAAGGAGAAAACAAAGAGAGAAAGGAGAAGAGGTAGATATTTAGGCTTAAAAACCCATTTTTCTTGAAGAAGAAGAAGTCCTTCTTACACTCAACATATTAAGAATAACAAAATTAGCTCTGAGGGCTAAGTTAGGAGCTCCTAATCTGATCAAATTAGTGAGAGTTCTTTCCTTTGAGTTTAAATTTTCAATTTTATTTAAAGCTCAATTATTTGGATTTTGTATTTGTTCTTGTGTTTAATGCTAGTTTAAGGAGATGTTTATGGCATGACTATGTGAATTATTGTGCTTTAGGTTGTATTTCTATGTTAGTTTGCATGAATATTTGAGTTTCTTAGGATTTAAGAAATATGTAGTTTTTTGTTCTTGCTGTGTTCCTGGCTAGGAGGCGATGTCTCTTTCAAAGAGGAGCCGCTCCCTAGTAAGGAGGCGATTGCCTCCTGAGCAGGTAGCTAAGAGGTGACGCCTCCTCGAAGAGGCGATCGCCTCTTAGCCAGACTCATGTAGAATTCTGCTTTACTTTCTGTAGCTTTTTGGTATATTTTTAGTATCTGATACATATGTGCTGCTTGATAACCTTAGTATTGCATGTGATTGCTATATTTTTAGTTTTAATTGAGTGATTAATCCACGTTTCTAGGATTATTCATGTTTACTTTTATGTAAGTTTAAGTTGAATTATTTTGTAAATAGAATTGCTTATCCTGAAACAGAATTAACCACTCTTTGTTGTAGGTTTTTGGTGATTTTTCTAATCACTAAGTAATTAGTGGATTAATTAGTTCTTGAGAGGTTTCATTTGGATTTGTTATTGTATTAATTGTACAAAGAATTGTAATCCCTAATCCCTTCCCCATTTGTTTTGAATGAATGTTTGTAATAGTTATTTTATTTATTTGTGACAAGTGCAAGGCAAAAGCATGCAAGTGGAATTAAAAGTGCAAAGTTGGTAATATGTAAAATTGGAAGCATCTGCAACTCATAGTAATAAGGAAATAATTTGATAATCACGGGTAATAAAATACAAAACACAAACGAAGGCCAACCGCAAGGTTGGGTGGGCATTCAAAGCCCATACCCAGTTTCCGAACCCGATATTTGATGACGGCTTCTGGGAACCTCCGTGGAATCTACTTGCTATATAGTGTGTCCCGGCTTTTATCCGAGTGGCGACTCCATCTCTAATTTTGGCCCCAAGCCCATTTTGTATTTCCTAGTGGGCTTGAGCCTACACAATGTCGTGGTTGCCAACACTTGGGCGCGTGCTAAACCCCGGCGCCTACAATGATATTATTTTAATATAATTATAAGTAATTAATCATAATCATTATAATAATAAAATAACAAAAATAACAAAAATAGCCCAATTACACAACACCCATAGGGTTATTTACCAATTTATGGTAAGTAATAAAACAATTTCCCATCTTATAATATTTGTAAAAATAATGATTTTTTTTGGGTGTCCAACAAAGGCCGCACAAACATGAATTTTTTTGTCCACACAAATACAATAATAATAATGATAATATTATTATTATTATTATTATTTTGGGTCATTTGGGCCATCTTAATTTTTTTTATGTCCACACAAATATAATAATAATAATAATTATAATTATAATTATAATATTAAAATAAAAAACAAAAAAATTAAAAATAAACAATTTTGCATGGCCAAACCAAAATAAATTTTGCATGCCAACCAAAACAATTTTGAATGGCCAAAATTGTGATTAGTTTTAATATATTATTATTATTATTATTATTATTATTATTATTATTATGGGTAAAGGTACAAATACGCCTTTAATGTTTATACCCAAGTGCAGATCAGCCCCTAAACTATTTTTGGGCTCAATTAAACATAACATTTCAAAATCATTGCATTTTTGGCCCCCTTTTTAACAGACACATTTGATGCCATCTACTGTCATTAGGTTATGGATGATGTGGCAAAAAGGGTCCAACAAATGGTTCCCGCAGCCAAAAAAAAAAAAAATGGTTCCTGCAGCCAGGTGCTCTACTTCTCACCTTCTTCTCCTCTTCTTCTTCTTCTTCTTCTTCGTTGAAACAAAGTCCCATTCTTCTTCTTCGTTGAAACAAAGTCCCACAATAAATGGCACCGGAAGAGGCGGAGAAAGTAGAAAAAGTGAAATCGGAGGCGGAGGAACTACCGAAAGCTATGATGCGCTGGGTGGAGAAAGATAAGCTTTCATAGTGCGACGACGATCTGATCACATTCTGTGAAAGTGCTAGAATCTTTATTCACTATCTTCTTGCTACGTGAGCAGCAAATTTTTCATAAAATTTGTAGGTGAAGCACCCAATTCTGCTCTTGCACTTGCTACTCTTGTAGCCTCAAAAAGTGGTCTTTAAGGGAATCTAACCCGATTAGCAATTTCATAACCTTTAATGTATCTTTTGGAGTTATTAAGAGCTTATGTTCCTAACGACTTATCCAATGGTTTAAATTCTTCATTTGCATCCTTAATGAATTATGGATGTGATGAAGTATTTGGTAACTTGAATGTTAAGGGGGATGGTAGCAGATTTCCTGCTCTAGTAGAGCTTGGTGGAAAAATTCCTTTAAGGATAGGGTTTCAATCTTATTCATCTATGGGCAATCTGGAGCCAAATAGCTAGATATTATCAAATAATGTAAATTTGAGTGCTGATAATGATGATGGTTCCTGTAATTTTAGTAATGAGCTATCTTTAAGTCTGGCTACATCTCAACCTTCTGCTATCAATGGGACTTCAATCCCTGATCAGTGCTTAGAGATTGGATGTTCTGGCATAACATACCATTGCTTGAAAGAATCAAGGATAGGCTCATAACAAACTTCTTCAAGCAGTAAGGAGCTTTCTTTAAGCTGTGGTTCTTACAGGACTGGTCAATTTCCATAAGTGATATCAAGATCCAGATATCTTCAAGTAATATAGGAGATCCTTACTCAGATTGTAAGCTATTCACTGGAGAATTTAGATCAGATGATCTTTTCAACTGGTGGGATCAAGATGGGGGAAAATACATCTTTCTCCTCAAGGTACCCTATAGAGGAAGGCTTATGTCTGATGGGTCCTAATAAGTCGCCTAATTTGGATAACCAATTTGAAAACCAAGTTGATTCGGTGCTGCAAAAAGGGGCACTAGAAGTAAAAGACACAGTTGCTGACTCTACTTCAGGTGGTATGTTAGTTCAGCCATTACTAATTATTCTGTTGTAATAAAATTTTATTTTCTGATCATGGTTTTTATCTTTCAAATGAAGACATGAGATACTTCTTTATATATATATATATATATATATATATATATTTAAAGCAGCGTCCCTAGCTCAACTGAAATTAAAAATTCAGAAAATTTCAAGACAAAATCTGCCATTTTGCTATGACTTGTCTATTTTCGTTCTCCAACAATTCTCCTAATAAGGTTGAATGTTGGACAATTATTTCAAGTATGCTAACCAGGCTTCATTGTTTGCTCTCAGGTTGACGACCTATATAACCAATGTTTGGATGAGATACACATGGTTGTCTCTGTATTCCATGTTGCAACTGAGTTGGACCCCCAAATATACACTCGTTTTGCTCTCCAAACAGTCTCCTTTTTGTACAAAAGCCTTAGGCAAAGGATCAACAACCAAATTAGTGTTTGTGTTATGGATTGAATATTATTGAGATGTGTATGATAGGTTTAACTTATTCCTAAAGCATTGATACTTTTTATTTTTATTTTTTTGAGAAATGCCTAGAGCATTGATATTAATACATATGCATTTTAGGTACCCTAAAGATGCAGAGAAGCATTTGCTCACGGTAAAAAGTAGACTGACAAGAAGCCAGGTAATATGAAGGTTATGTTAGTTAGCTGCAAATAAATGCACCCAGAAGTGGCATTAGCATTATTTCTATGCTCTCTTCATTTCTTTTCTATTATCAGGTTTCCAACTGGTTCATCAATGCTCGTGTTTGGCTATGGAAACTGATGATTGAGGAAATGTATGTTGAGATGAACAAGCGAAAAGCTTGTCATAATGGAGATGGAAGCAACAACAACAGAAACCACATCAGTATCCATTTTGTAGGTGAAGCACCCAATTCTGCTCCTGCACTTGCCATGTCAGCCATAACCTAACGGCAGTAGATGGCATCAAATGTGTCTGTTAAATGGGGGGCCAAGAATGCAATGATTTTGAAATGTTATGTTTAATTGAGCCCAAAAATAGTTTAGGGGTTGATCCGTACTTGTGCATAAACATTAAGGGCGTATTTGTACCTTTACCCTATTATTATTATTATTTTGGGCCATTTGGGCCATCTCAAGTTTTTTTTATGTCCACATAAATTTAATAATAATAATAATAATAAAATAAAAAAATTAAAAATTAACAATTTTGCTATGCCAAACCAAAACAAATTTTGCATGCCAACCAAAACAATTTTGAATAGCCAAAAGATAACAAATTTTGCATGGCCAACCAACATATTTTTGATGGCCAAAATTGTGATTAGCTTTTAATTTTATTATTATAATTAGTGACTGATTATAATATTAAAAAAAGTTAACAATCATTTATAAATTCTTAAACAATATACAAGTATTGTACAAGTAATGGTCACATCATATGGCCATCTTGTCGGCTAAAACCTTTTTTTTGTAAGTTTTTTTTAAAAAAAAAAAACTGGTGGACATTCGAAAATTTTTTTTAACTCACTTCTGACAGTTTTTATTTTTTTTATTGTTTTTAATTATTAACTCCAGTCAAGTTGGCGGAAATAGGTTGTCGTCTAGTATTTCTGCCACATTAAGTGGCAGAATAGGTTTATTATATATATATATTTTTTAATTTTTGAATTATTTTTTTACCCCAAAGTTGGAAATTCTTTAAAAACCACCCTAAAGTGGGAAATAAAATTTCTTTTCACCCTAAATGGGTAAAAAGCCCAGATTTACTCATTGGAAATTGATAGATTTGCCCCATAGATGATTCATCACTGACGATTCAATGAAATAAATAAAATAAAAAGATAAAAGAAATAAATATTGTAGTTCAATGATTTGCACAAAAATATCGGAAAATAATATTTTACAACCTATTGATTCACAAAAAATACTAGGAAAAGGCATAAAATATTCATTGATTTCGAAGAATACAGAAAATTTAGAGAATAAAAGAATTATGTCTCTTATAAAATTTTATTGAAGCAAAAAAAAAAAAAAAAAGACCATTACAACCTTAAGGCTTAGGTATTTATAGGGGAGCACAAACCTATCAATTTCTATTTAATTAGGAAAGAAAATAAAGACAAACCTAACTGGGGTTGGAAAATGAAATCCCACTAATGTAGGAAAAAATCAAATCCTAGTTATAAGAAAAATTCAACTTAATATTAAAATAGAAAAAAAAAATCAAATTCTAATAAAATAAGAAAACCAAATAATGATAAGAATAAATTATGGCTTCTTATCCCATTTTTCTATGAAGTGCAAGGCCTGTTGATCCGCACCATTCCCCTGCAGGGTAAAGAAAACTCCCCCTCGAATTATTAGCCATATCATCATCAGAAGAATCACCCTAGAATGGGATCAAGTGCTTCACATTAAAGACATTAGCAATGCGAATTTACTTGGCAGCTTGAGACGATATGCATTGGGGTTGATCTTCTCAATAATGTCCACAAGACCAATCTTCTTAGTAGACAAGTTGTTACAATTTGCAATTGAAAAATGATGCTTCGTCAGAATTGCCCACATGTCTGCGCTTCTTGTCTGCAGTCTACTTATACTTGGAATTACCTAAAGACATATTCTCATACATTGCCTCGTGAACATCTTGCAAACTAGCCACAAAAATTATTGCTTTTCCATGAATCTTGGTCCTACTAGGAAGAGTCATCAAATAAAGAGGCCCTCGATGTTGAATAGAGTAAACCACCTGAAAGGGACTAAAACTCGTATTACTGTTAACAACATAGCCATGAGCTAACTCTACCTAACAACTTTGATCCCACCTCTTGACATGATCTCCAACCAAACAATGTAATAACTTACCAAGAGATCAATTAACAACCTCAATTTATCCATCAGTTTGTGGGTGATAAGCACTGCAAAAATTCAGCTGGGTGTTCACTATCTTTTATAAAATTAGCCAAAAATGACAAAGGAAACATGTGTCTCTATCAAAAATAATATTTGTAGACAAACCATGAAGATGATACACCTCCTAAAAGAATAATTGCACTACATTAATAGTTTTTTTAGTCTTCTTACAAGGAATGAAATGAACCATCTTAGAAAATAGATCGACAACAACAAAGGTGGAATCATTACTCCACTGTGTACATGGAAAACTTAGCAAAATCCATGCTAATATGAACCCAATGCTGAGAAAAGACTGAAAAATACATGTACAATCATGCATTAGTGGATGCCCCTTTAGATACTTAACAAATTCTGCACCTTTGCACATACTTCTTAACCTCCTTGAGAGTGGTAGGTGAAAAGTAAGAAGCTTGAACTAACTTCAAAATTATGTCCTTGCCAATATGAACTTCTCAATATAACACTTTGATAATTTGAAAGCGCAAACTGCAATTTGGAATACACAGCTAAATTTCCTTAAACAAGAACCCATCATGCAATAGAAATTTTATTTTCTTCCCAGCATGAATGTCTTGCAGCACCATAGAAAAATAGGGATCAGTATCAAACAAATCATGAAAAAGATTCTAAACCAAGCACCTCAACTCTCAAAGTAACAAGCAAATTACTCATGCGACTCAATGCATCTGCAACTAGAGTAGTGACCCTTACTTTATGCTTTACAATGAAGGTAAACTACTCCAAGTAAGCAACCCATTGAGCATGTCTAAAAGACACCTTATCTACTTTTGTAAATGCTTCAAAGAATCATTATCAGTGTATAGAATAAACTCCCTACTAAATAAATAATGGCACCGCACTACTGTATAAAATTCTAAACTATAAGCATTATTGTTAAACTTTACATCTGATAACTTCTCACTGAAAATGCTAAAGGGATACTATTTTAGCTTAACATTGTTCCAATACTTACTTTAGAAGCATCCGTATGTGACTCAAACGGCTATGTAAAATCAGACAATATCAAATTTGGTGTAGTTGTTGGATGTTCTTTAATCAATTGGAATGTCGATTCTACTTCATCAGTCCATATGAATCTTTTACCCTTCATGCAAGCTATGATAAGAGCCATGATACTGCTAAAGTGAAGAATAGAATACCTATAGAAGGAAGCAAGTCCATGAAAGCTGTGATATCCCACATCGGTTGGAAAGAAGAACGAAGCACGCCTAATAAGGGTGTGGATACCTTTCCCTTATAGACGCATTTTAAAACCGTGCTGTTCGGGTTGCAGTTGGAGCTGGCCTGTGCGGGCAAAGCGGATAATATCTCAAGCGGGTGGTCTAGGACTATTACAGTAGTATCAGAGCTTGGTTGACCCGGACCATTGTGCCAGCATGGCTGCTGGGCCCTAAAGGGGGGTGGATTGTGATATCCCACATCGGTTGGAAAGGAGAATGAAGCACGCCTTATAAGGGTGTGGATACCTTTCCCTTGTAGACATGTTTTAAAACCGTGCGCTCCGGGTTGCAGTTGGAGCTGGCCTGTGCAAACAAAGCGAACAATATGTGATATCCCACATCGGTTAGAAAGGAGAACGAAGCACGCCTTATAAGGGTGTGGATACCTTTCCCTTGTAGACGCATTTTAAAACCGTGCGCTCCGGGTTGCAGTTAGAGCTGGCCTGTGCGGGCAAAGCGGATAATATCTCAAGCGGGTGGTCTGGGGCTGTTACAGTGCAGACCACCCACTTGAGATATTGTCCGCTTTGCCTGCACAGGCCAGCTCCAACTGCAACTTGGAGCGCACAGTTTTAAAATGTGTCTACAAGGGAAAGGTATCCACACCCTTATAAGGCGTGCTTCGTTCTCCTTTCCAACCGATGTGGGATATCACAAAAGCTACAAACTGCAGTTATAGATGTTGGTTTAGGCCACTGTTTTACAGCTTCTACCTTAGCTTCATCAACTTGTAATCCCTCATCAGAAACTACATATCCCAAAAATAGCATCTTGGAAGCCATAACACTTCTTTTGGCTGTAAAAAATTTTTTCATGCGAAGCACACTTAAAACTTCTCACACACGTAAAATATGCTCTTCAAGATTAGTACTATAAATCAAGACATTATCAAATTAAAACAACAATATATTTACCAATAAAATGCCTCAATAACTAGTTCATCACACGCATAAATGTACTAGGGGCATTAGACAACCCAAAAGGCATCCTTAGCCACTCATACAACCCCTCTTGAGTCTTAAAGGCTATCTTCCACTCATCTATAGGCCTAATTTGAATTTGATGGTGACCACTCTTTAAATCTAACTTAGTAAATATAGTTGCACCACTAATTTGATAAAGCAAATCATCCCAACAACGAATAGGAAATTTGTACCTTACAGTGATCTTATTGATGGCTCTACTATCTACATGCATATACCATGATCCATCTTTCTTGGAAGTTAAAAGGACTGGTGCTGCATATGGGCTTAAACTCTCCCTCACGTGTTCCTTAGCCAGTAACTCTTCCACTTGCCTTCACAACTCTTTATGCTCAATAGGGCTCATTCTATAACGTGGCCTGTTAGGTAATGCTGCTCCTGGCTCTAAGTCTACATGATATTGTATATCACATAGAGGTGGCAAGCCATCTAGTAACTCTTGAGGGAAAACATATTCAAATTTTACAAGTAACGACGTAACTATTTTTAGGATCACTATTGGTTCTACTACTTCCTTTCCAATCAGCACATAAACTACTTTAAACTTTTAAATCTCTTCATTAAATCGGGCCATTGATAATAGATTGGTATTTTCACTTACTGGCCTGGGTTTATTGACTGCCTGCTTGCTAGGTAATAATATAATTTTAATACCTTCAAACATAAAGCTGTATATATTAGCTAGCCTATCATGAATTACCATCTTGTCATATTGCTAAGGTATGCCAAAAAGTAAGTGACATGCATCCATAGCCACCATATCACAGCAAATAATATCTTTATACTTCATGCTAATTAAAATTGGAATAAAAGCTCATTTAGATACTGTTACTTCACCACCTTTCTTTAACTAAGTCAACTTATAAGGTTTAGGGTGACTGTTCATCAAATACTATATTCTCATAATTGCCATTATCAATCACAAAACAATATATCTTGCCAAGGATGATACACGTGGACTGGAAAATATTACTCCTCAACTACTTATTATCATTTATTGCTTTTAGTGTCAAAAAGGATTCCTTAAGCACAAGTGAAGTTTCTACATCACTTTTTATAGTTTCTCCATAAACTGCTCCATCATCATAAAATGTTGGTTGGTCAGTAATCACTGCATCCTCCTTTTCACATTCGTCAGCTCCTTTCTCACTATTTTCTTACAGTTTGATTGCCTTTGTCCAACTTTCTCACAATGAACATGTTTCATGCTTATTGCTACCAACTAAATAGTACCACTAGCACCTCTATTGATAACTCCTCCTGTACAATCCCCTTAATATTGCTAGTACTGCAAATATTAGTATTATTACTCATGTTAAAAGAGTTACCTGAACCGCTAGTACGATATGCTTGCTTTAACACTAGTAAAGAACTCTGATGGGTAGTAGAAACGGAGATAAGATTAAATAAATTAACAGTATCTTGAATTTGTACTCTCAGTCCTCTAATATACCTTGCCACTAGTTGGTCCTCTATTTCTTGGATTTTATTTCTATAAATTAATTGGTAGAATTCAATGCTATAATCATCCATTGATCTGGTGCCTCAATTTAAATTCTGCAATCACTGGTACATCAATCTCTGAAAATTGTATGGCTAAAATGCAACTCAAAGGTGTTTCTCATCTTCTCCCAAGAAGTAATTTTTGACTTGCCTAGCCTATTTTTGGTTAATTTCAGTAGCTTTCACCAAGCTATCGCCCTACCCTATAATCTGGTTGCTAACAAAGGTACTCTCTTATCCTCTAGCACTCCCTTAAACTGTAAGATCTCCTCAACTATAGCTAACCAATCAAGAAGCTCTTCTGACTATAGGCTGCTATAGAATTTTGGAATTCTAATCTATATTCCCATCTGCTATTGCTTCTTATTATCATCTATAACAGCTCTTCAACAAAGATTATCCATGATTATTAATGCATTGGGCTGGCTTGGTCTAATTTTGATTATCCATTAATGCGACTATCCTTTTTATTACTCGTTCTATTATCTACTCAAATTGCTCCTCCACAATCTGGGAAACTTAGTACTCTATTTGATGACCATAGATGTCACCAATATATTATTTTCTCCTCGGTGGTATTATTAATTAAGAAATAAATTCAGCTCTAATACTAATTGACGTAGCGAAAGTTTCAATGAAATAAAATAAAATAAAAGGATAAAAGGGATAAATATTGTAGTTCGTTGATTTGCGCACAAATATAAAAAATGGATAATGACTTTATTAGTCCTAAAAATATGGTGTATTTCACAAATTAGTCCTATAAGAAAATTCATTCACAATGGAGTCCTAACCGTTTTTAAATATATCACCGTTAGGCCTTTTTGTTAAGTTAGACAAAAATTGATGACATGGATGAAATGATGCCATTTATGTGATGACCTTACCTACCACGTTAATGGACCAATACATGTCATATATCCATTTAAGTTGAGGAACATATCAAATTTCTACTAACAGGCGAAAAACTAAAAAATAATTAGGCCTTTCTTATCTGCTACCTCTCAAAGCTACCTTCTTAGCCATCGTCGCATTATGGTCATTCTCCAACTTCCTCAAAATTGTAGAAGAATCAATTAGATTAAAAGGCACTCTTTGCAACCATAACCTTCACTACCAAAAAAGGGCTTCCATTGTCATCGATACTAAACTTATCATAATTGCCATTTGATTGGGTAAATTTCTTAGTTTCAAGATTTGAGATTTTGGGTTTTGAAAGCATACCCAGTTGAGGACTATATGGGTTATCTACTGGGTTTGTGATTTGAATGCCTTTTTTATTGGGTTAGGGAGAGGCATTGTCGAGGTAAAGGGTTTAAGATTGAAAAAAGAAACTATTTGAAGAGAAGCATTAATAGGAGAAACAATATTGGGGATTAAAGATTGGAGTGATGATAAAAGTTACAAGTGAGTATTGTATTGAGTTTCAAAGTGAGATTCTAGTTGAAAATGAAGGTTTTGATTATGGATACTGTAGAAGCATCATAATTTCTATTGTTATAAGTGCCATCTGATTGAGTCTCCTTTGATTTCATATTTAGGCAATGAAGTTTTTTTTTTTAAAAAAAAGGAATAACGTTCGATTTGGCCCTTAAACTTTTCGCGAAAGTTCAATTTGGCCAAAAATGACCTTTTTGGATCATTTCAGTCCAAAACTTGTAATTATTGTATCATTTTAACCTATTTTCTGACAAACACTAGAGCGTGTAACACACCCATTGATTAAAGTGCGTGAAATAAAAATTGAATTACATAAAATTGAATTATAGCTAATTAAACACAAAATTGAATCATTTTCTCAAAAAAAAAAAACACAAAATTGAATCAATAGATAATTTGGAGCGTAAAACGCACTCATTTACTCTAAAAAAAAAAATTACTATCTCTTTCCTGTTAAGTTTAGGGGTTGCTATGAGTTGATATAATAGTTCTACTTGCTTCCATTTTTCTTGGGTTTTAACTCATAAATTTTTAAGATTTCAACGGTAAAGTTTGCTTTCACTCGATAAATTTTATATCTTTGACCTTGAGTTATCAATTTAGTTTTAAGTTTTAAGTTTTGTATTAACTTAAGATTGTGATGGATAGACACAAAGTTTATCAATGTGCTACATTCGTAGTTGTGATAAATGTTCTCGTGTATTTTGCTTGAGGACAAGCAAAAGCTTAAGTGTGGGGGTGTTTGTGTAAAAATTTGCATTTATTAGTTAGGCATTTTATTTTGTTAATTAGTAGTTTATTTTATTTTATTTGGTTTTATTTTGTTAGGTTTTTGTTTTATATTTTATTTTATGTGTTTTAGGTTGGTTGGTACTCCTAATGAAGAAGTTTGGATGAAGATTCTTGGCTGCCATCCTAGCTGTAAAGGGGCTGTTTGGGGCTGCTGCCATCGCAACTTTGCTGTAGTCGCAAGCCTCTATCGAATTAAATTTAATGGCACATGTCTGAGTATTTTGAGCATAACTTCTTGTACAGAACTCAGATTAAGGTGATTCAAAGTGATACGGAAATATAAAAGAAAATTCTACAACTTTGTTGGAGTCTTAAAGAGCTAATTCATTCATATTAGAGGATTAAAGTTTCATGAAATTCATCTTATCTGCACAGCAAGAGGGAGACTATCCTAATTTGATTAAAATTGGAATTTTGATTGCATTGACTTATTTTGAAGGGCAACGCATCTTCCCTTTTAAGGCCTTTAAATACATCATATTGGGGACAATTTTAGGGTAGAAAATAGCCGAAAAAATCTCAAGAAAATTGGAAAAAACTCAAGAGAGATCAAGAGTTGAAGATTGAAGATCCAAATTAAATCTATTTTTTCTTCTCTTCTCTCTTCTTTATTCTTCATGGGATATTTTTATAGTTGTGTTGAATATTTTTGTAATATGTTAGGTTAAATTTCTTTTGGTTAGGGATTGATTACTTGATCATGAATTAGTTTTTTCTTTAATTAATTGAAGTTTATTAATTATTGCAAGCTATGTTTATTGTGCTTATTTTATGTTGACGCTTGATCACCATTAGCATAAATCAAAATTAGGGTTTTAGGTTGAGAGATCAAAACATTGGTGGATCTACAAACATAGGTTTAAATTGCTTATAGGTAGAGATATCATAAGTGAATTAAATTCCAATTGGGTGTGAGTGAATAAATTTATAATTTGATTCAGGGGATTAACTTCACAATGAGAGTTGGGATTTAATGTTCTTGTTTGAAGGTTATGAATTAAAATTGGTTACTACTTGAGAAAGATTAATCAATAAATTAGAATTACCCAGGATTTGCAAGTCTAATAGGTTCATTAATTAAGTTAACTAAGGATTGCGAAGAGATTCAATTCCTAACCATTGCATTCATCAATTGTTTATTCCTTTATTTTAGAATTTAATTTGATTTTATAATTTTATTTATTTGCTATTTAATTTTCTTTTAAAATTCCATATTCGAAAGCCTTAGAGAATAAAGAATTAGGTTGATAGGTGATTAGACCGAGTCATCATGGGAACGATATTTTTTATATTACTTGGTGATATCGTGTGCTTGTGGATTTTTACAAATAAGTTTTTGGGGCCATTGTCGGGGACTCGGTTCTAGCATCATAATTAATTTGATTTTTGTTGGATTAAGGCACCAATATTTTTTATTATTCCTTTCATTTTAATTCATTTATTTTTTTAGTTTTACAAATTTTTTTTTCGGTTTATACACAATACCCGAAGATCGAGCAAGAAACCACTCACATACATACCAGAGTTAACCAAGTTTGAAAAGGAGAACCGAAGATGATCACAAGAAGAGTCAAGCACGATGGCAAACAATGAGATTCAAACTGATACAAGGGTGTTGATGGACACGTCTATGCCTGGTTTGGGAGGCATAAGGCAGGCATCACGAGACCGAATGTGGAAGCCAATACTTTTGAGATCAAACCGGCTTTGCTGCAGATGCTCCAATAAACTATTCAATTCTATAGGATGCTGAATGAGGATCCAAATGACCACATTGCCAATTTTTTGGAGATTTGCAACACGCTCAAGTACAATGGCGTTTCTAGTGATGCACTATGGTTGAGATTGTTTCCATTCACATTAAAGGATAAGTGTAGACACCCAATTCCGGGATAAGGGAGTGTGGATGCGATAGAGGACTCCGATGATGAGAATTCATTATAAATAGATCCTCAGAATTTGATTTTTGGATCTCAAAGGCTAAATTGCTCTTTTTCAAGGATTTAATTGAGT
>CATIWK010132435.1:0-33361 GCA_949634005.1 Mallotus japonicus | reverse complement strand
CTGCCACTCTGTTATGATATTGGTCCCTGATGAGTTGTACAAATAACTTCATCTAATTCCAAACGAATTTCATTTCTGCATTTTAATTATCGAATTTGATATTTCTAATAAAACAATTTTTACTTTCTCCCTTTTCTTCGTGACCAATTTCTTTCATTTGACAAGTGATATCAACAAGTTCGTTTCTCTCTCATTTTGTATTAAAGTAATTGCGGTTATTGCATAAATTAATTTTCAGGCAAAAGCGCCGTTGATAAAATCCTTAGCATGACAAATATAGCCTTGACGAAAAGCAGCAGTATCATGGGCGTAAGAGTCATTTCACCTCTCATTAATTGTTGCTCGATTCGTTTAATTTCATCTGAACCCCTTTTAATCTAAAATAAAAAAAATAATACTAAAAGATCACACCTAAACTAATCTCGCAAGCCATATTTTGTCGAATTCCCCTTTTTTTTTTTTTTTGGTTGAATAAAAAATATCCCTCCATTTCCAATTTCTCTTCTTCATTTTAATTCTCTCCTCCATCTTTCTTTTTTTTTTTGACCGATCCTCCATCTTTCCCTGCATATAAAAAAACCGACTTGAAACGAAAAATCAAAGAAAAAAAAAAAAACGATCATCAATTTCAAAATGTAGCTGTGATGCCATCTCTTTTCTTCTTCTTCTTTATTCCCATTCTTCCTCTGAGGATTTTATATTTTAATTCAAGCGTCCAAAACTCCAGGAGACAATTAATTCATTTTTCTTCTCAATCTCTATCTCTTCTTTTGCATCACTGCCTTGACTTTGTAACAAGCTGCTCCGCTTTTCTCATCTCCGCCTAAGGTGAACGCCAGAAAAAGATTCTTTCAATAAACAATAACTACTCTGCTATGATTTTCTCCTTGTGCTGCTTTTGCATGTTTCTTTGATTAGATCGCTGTGTCGTTTATCTTCAATGCTACTGTAGTTCTGCATATGTTAGTTATTATCTATCTTCTCCTTTTGATTATTTTTTTTTGGTCTCTAACTGTTGCTTGAATTAATGCCTGTCTAACTGTGATTTCCGTTGGTTTTCAGTTTAGCTACCGTTTTTTTTTTGAAAAACCTAGACGTTAAGATAGAGAGTATTTCAGTTATAAGATTCGCTTCATAGGTTTTTCATCATGATGTCAGTTTTTTAGGTGAATCGACTTTTCGTTATAAAGTAGCGAGAATGAAGCAGTGTGTATTGAATTTCTTTTTTTTTTTTTTTCTTTCCTGACTTGACGAGCCTATGCATTTTCAACCGGATGGTACAGTTGATTGCTACTGTAAGTTTTGGTTTCTATGGAGTTTGAGCTAGGGTTTTCTAGCAAATGAACCACATGCTACTTCAACTGACGGTTATTAAATTTAATATGGTGATTCTGAGCACCGGTTTACTCCTTTTATTTTTTTTTCTTTCTGTTGTGAGATGCTTGATTTATTGCTCATTTTCTTACACTAAATTTTTGGAATTCATAGAATGAATAATGTAATTTACTGAAATAGCTTTATCATTTGTGCAAAATTTGGGAGATTTATTTATAGTAGTCAACTAGTCATAAGATGTAATGCAGCTAGGTTGTGGATCTCAACTGTTACGACCCTTGTTTCATGTAGATACTGCAGTGAGTAAACAACTTTTTTAATTTTTTCCTGACATTTAACAAGAATTTGACTCAGATTAGGAACTCATGCAGATAGGATTAGAGTCTTTAGGGGATATAACGTATAACAGTTAAGGACCTTACTTGACTGTTAAGTTTCTAACCATTGGAACTACAAGGCTTGTGGTACATAACAAGAACCGGCTCAAAGTGATGAGATCTAGTGTCACTGAGTTTGGCTCCTATAATGTCCACTACCTGTCCTTACCAAGGCTGAGAAACTTTGTAACATAAAACTCATTAGAATAAAAAGATGATGGTAAGCAAGCTAACAGCAAGCTGATAAATCCATGCGTCTATCTTTGATACAAATGCTTAGCATATTCAAATAAAAAAAGAAGACTGGTCCTTCTCTTTAGACTATTATGTTTCATTGATCTTTCCAATTAGATATGGTAAGAGGTCTCTGTTCCTCTGAAAGGCTTGTGAATTCTTACGATATCTGGATCGTGGACTTGTGCAATTGTTCAAGTTCATTTCCATCTTCAAATAACACTATGTAGGCCGTCATCTGTCTCCTCTGTTATGTGTTTGGTTGAATGTGCCCAATGCAAGTTAAGCTCTCGTTGTTCTTTAAATGGGAAGGACTGGATTTATTCTCATTTTTTGTGGTGTGGTGGCTGAGGTTCACTTATGCTTACTGCTTTAGATCATGTGTGTGTGTGGTGGGAGAGGTTGTACAAGCATTGCTATGGTAGTTCATGTATTTTGCGATTTAGGGTGGCGATTTCTTTTCTTGCGGTGCTTGCTAATTTGTCAATTAAAAATTTTCATTCCATTGGATTGATACTATTAGTGATCTGATAGATGAGCCAATATTGAAATAATTTTTTGTTTGTAAAACGTGTTTTCCGTTGAGAATCTGCAATTTTTTAGTAGTAATTTTCTTTGTATGCATATTCTGTGTGAAATGTCTCTGAACAAGTGCTTTTTTGTCTGTTCAAATTGTACCAGAAATGGATTTGCGCATGTGTGCTTCTTCTATTAGTAAGGCACCTGTATGTTCTTTGAACGATGTGATGGAGAAGGGCTTTGGGGAAAAAAATAGGCCTGATTTTGATGTAGATCTCAGAGAAGTTTACTTTCTAATTTTGCGTTTTTTATCATCTGGGCCTTGTCAAAGGACTTTCGGTCTATTTTGGAGTGAACTTCTGGAACATAAACTTCTACCAAGAAGATATCATGCATGGTTTTCAAGAAATGGTGCATGTAGTGGAAATGATGATGATGATGATGGTGCTTCCCTTCCATTAACTTATAATAAATTGTTGGAGAGGTACATAAGTTTCATTTCTTCTTTTTAAATAAATGGGATTCTTGTGTTTTTTTTTTTTATGATATGCTTCTTATTGCTTAATAAATTGCAATTTTAGCTGCTTATTATTTACATATACTATAGCCTGGAGCATTTCTGTGTTTCAGCAATTTTCACTTGAATGATGGTGTAGCTTTGGAAGATCAACCGGCCTTTTAAGAACCTTTTTCCTTTAATCTTTTTCTTTTCTTTTTAAAGTAATACTGTAAATTAATATGCATTTACAATAATTGCCTGAATAATTTTGAGAATTTATTTATAAGATATACATTTCCTTTAGTAGATAGATGTCAATAGGAGTTCTTCTAATTTATGGCTTAATTCTTCTTCTGATGATCAATTCAGTCTCTGATAAAATGATGTACCTTGGTTATATTTAATCCATTCTACAAGTTTAGTAATGAGTATAATGACCCCCATTGGGCAAAAGAATCTATGATCACCTTTTTGTGAAATTACTGTTGTGCCTTCTCCTTCTCAATGAAGTAAATGTATTACTAAAGTAATTTGTAGGGAGACTCAAAGAAGTTTGAAGTCATAAAATGTGAGGCTGTTTCTATTAAGTATTTATGTGCAAGATTGATCTAAGGTCTTTGTACTTCACATGAGCATATATATATAATCATATATTTAAATACTTTGCTTTGGGTGTGCTCTGGTTATTTTACCAGTAATTCCCTTGTGACCTCTATAGATTTGCCATTTCCATAACTATCAGGTATCCTCATATTGAGAAGGATCATTTGATAAAGCTTCTGAAGCAACTGCTACTGCATGCAGACTCTCCTGTAGCTGTCAACGCTGAAGGAATTACTCGAAATGCAGCTGATGTTCCTACATTGCTGGGATCTGGTTCTTTTTCGCTTCTTGATTGTATGTGATATTATCAGTACTAATTTTTTCCTATAAAATGTTTTTGCCTGATAAATCTAAGAAACATACTACACTCTGATGTGTGTGTTCTTTTCTTTTCCCCCCCACAAAATTCAACATTTTCTATACAAATTTGTGTGCCACGGTGAATGTTGCTTCTTTCCGAAAAAATCAATCTTACAATCTAGTGGGGGTAGACTTGGGGCCTGGGTGACTTCGTTTCAGGCAAAGTTGAGTAGAGGTAGATTGAGGTTACTTGCAGCTGGCAGGTGTAAAAAATGGTAGAACATCGGGTGGGATCAGTCACCTTGCTTTGCTGAAGCATAGCAAGGTAAGCGTATCCAGCTTTTAGCTATAGAAATCAGCTAGATAATTATTGGGAGGCTAATGATTCTCCTTGGAAAGTCATTGACCATGGAGAAGCTTCATAATGCAACAGCGTTACTTGGCAATTCCTGACAACTGCATGGACTTCTTTTGCTATTTGACATAATAATCTGTTTTCAGAATTTCAAAAGATTTTTTCCCTAATCATTCACTTCGGTGGATTTTAAACTGTATAATGCAACAGATTTGAACTCATATCATATTTTAATTGTATATTTAACTTGCTCCAATAGCAACAATTTGGCTAGGTGTATCAGCAACAGGAGGTTTTTCAATTTGCAAGTTCTTTTCTTGGGTATATTTAGGTTCTTTCTGAGTTTTGGATATGTTTCCATGCTGCTTTATTCCAAACTTTGCTACTCAATATTTTTGCAGCTGAAAGGAGTATGCATAATCAAGTTAAGTGTCTGCCTGTGCACATGCGTTGGCCTCACATGCAGGCTGATCAAGTGCATGGTTTAGGTTTAAGGGAAATAGGAGGAGGTTTTGCAAAACACCACCGTGCTCCATCTATCCGGGCTACATGCTATGCCATTGCTAAGCCGCTGACCATGGTGCAAAAGATGCAAAATATAAAGAAGTTGAGGGGACATCGTGATGCTGTCTATTGTGGTATCATTTTCTAGTGCTTCAAACTTATAGTGTAGCCCCATTTGGTCTTTTTGACATTTAGATGAATCACTGAATATATTTTTGGTTTTGGCTCATGAGTTATCTTTTAAATGTTGTAGTAGTCTCCTACTTTCTTATTTGGTCTATTGTGATGCAAGAATAATTTTTTTCCGGAAGTATAAAATATTAAAATATCTCTAGAATTTTGTTTGGCTGTGACTTCCAAAATATTTTGCAAAATTTTCCTCTAAATGTATTATTATCACTGTCATAATTAGTTTTGTTTGCCAAATTACATTTCTTAACTTGTAAATAATTTGTTAATCTATCAGGATTTACTTTCAGCTGATTTTCATTCCTGTTCCACTTCTAGACTGCATTTGATGTTGGTTTTTCTTTGAATAATTTTCATCAAAAAATGGCTCTAAATAATATTGCTTCTTTTTTTTTTTTTAGCTATATTTGACCGCTCAGGGAGGTATGTAATTACTGGTTCAGATGATCGTCTTGTTAAGATTTGGTCGATGGAAACTGCATTTTGCTTGGCAAGCTGCCGAGGGCATGAAGTGAGTTTAGATTGCAGTTGCTCAATGTGGTGTTTCCATTCCTCCAGAATAGTTTATGAACTCCTTTTATCCTCTGTATTTTGGTTTAATCTCCTCATTTCTTAATTGCAAGGGTGATATTACTGACTTGGCTGTAAGTTCAAACAATGCTTTAGTGGCGTCTGCTTCCAATGATTTCATTATCCGAGTTGTAAGAGTGCCAAACTTCACCTTTAAGTGTGCTACGTTGCGTGGTATATAATAACTAGTTAGTAAGATTTCTGGTCTTGTGCAGTGGCGCTTGCCAGATGGGTTGCCAATTTCAGTCTTGAGGGGTCACACTGGTGCTGTTACTGCCATTGCATTTAGCCCCAGACCTAGCTCTGTATACCAGCTTTTATCGTGAGCTCTGTTCCTTAAGATATTGCCTCTGTTCCATTACTCAGTTTGATCTGCTGTTTTCATTTTGGTTTATTCAAGCCTTATTTCAGATTGGAGTTTCACGTAAATTATTTCATATTTTTTGCTATTTGTGATCTTTAATAAGTTTTCTTTGAAAACTTTTGAAGTGCATCACTGTATATACTAACAAATGTTACAAACAGATTTGATGTCCTATGCAACTTTGCTACATCAATTATTTAATGTCAAGCGAAAGTAAATTGAATATAATGACTCTTTCATTTGTGAATTGTGCTAAAGGGAAGTTCTGTGTGCCAATTGCATGAATTATCTTGGCTGTGGTGTGTATCATGAGATGATGTGGTGTAGTAGGACATATATCAGCTGCGTGGTGTTATATATATATATATGAAGTTTTTAGTAGTTAAAGCGTTCTTCTTGCCCCATTTTTTTTTGGGTATTGTTACTTAATCTGCTAATGTTAAATAGGTCATCGGATGATGGAACTTGTCGAATCTGGGATGCTAGATACTCCCAATGCAGTCCACGAATTTATGTGCCAAGACCTACCAATGCTGTTGCTGGTTAGATAATTGTTGATGTGATTGTTTTATTAGATATCAGTACACTGCTGACATGAACCCGTAAGATTTGAGAAACTTTCTGCAGGTAAGAATAATGGCCCATCTAATAATGGGCCATCCTCAAGCAATGGTCCACAGAGCAATCAGATACTATGTTGTGCTTACAATGCCAATGGCACTGTCTTTGTCACTGGGAGCTCTGATACTTATGCAAGGGTTTGTTGAGCATGTGAACTCTTGAAATAATTTAATTTGGTTGATCTTTTATTGCCTAATTTATAGCTTTTATGTCAATATACTTGTAATTCTAGTTTCACATCATTATTTGAAATAAAAAACTTGCAGGTCTGGAGTGCCTGTAAATCTATTACAGATGAGTCTAATCAACTGATTCATGAGATTGATGTATTATCAGGACATGAGAATGATGTCAACTATGTTCAATTCAGGTTAGTCAGTCTTTGCAAATGAATGATTTTCCCTTACATATATTCTCACATTAGTGATGCTTTTTCCATCTGTAGCGGCTGTGCTGTAGCTTCAAGATCTTCTTTCTCCGACACACTGAAGGAAGAGAGTGTTCCCAAATTCAAAAATTCCTGGTTTGTTTATATATTCTTCTTTCTATATAGTTTCTAACGATTTACGAACCTTGTTTGTTAGGCTAGTTTTCAGACACATAGTCAACCTTCTACTTCTTGATGAATGTACTATCCACGTCCCATTATTTTTCAGGTTTTGTCATGACAATATAGTCACTTGTTCACGTGATGGTAGTGCAATCATATGGATTCCTAAAACACGCAGATCCCATGTGAGATCTTCTAAATGAATTTTCCAATGTTGTTTTCAGTATATATGTGTGTAATTCTGTGGAGGCATATTTTTTTTCTATGATTAATAATTTATTTTGCAAAGTTTGGAAATTGGAATTATGTGACTCAGCTCAATAAATGTCCTGCGCAATACTTAGATGCAGTTTGTCATTTCACTTAGGGAAAAGCTTTACGTTGGGAAAAGTTTTATCATCTGAAAGTTCCACCACCTCCATTGCCTCCACAACCTTCCCGGGGAGGTCCACGTCAGAGAATTCTCCCAACTCCTCGTGGTGTTAATATGATCGTATGGAGCTTGGATAATCGCTTTGTGCTTGCAGCTATAATGGGTATAACACATTGAACTGGTTTTAAATGGCTTGGCTTTTCCAATTGATTTAAACATCATTCTTTCCTATGTTGCACATTTTTTGTGCTTTTCTTCTGTGGGGATTTTTTCCCATGCTCACTTTTGGAAATTTTCATAGAGTAATTTTTGAAATGCCTCTTAAAGTGAGGCCATCAAAGCACTTTGAGGGTCAAAAAATAAATAATGCCTTTTATGATAGCAAATGAGATGCAAATTTTAAGATCATGTAGGAGGCTATTGGGGAAAAATCAAAGAAAAAAAAAATCCAAAAGACAGGTTTCCTAATTCTAATCTTGTTGTAAATACAGATCCTATGCCAATTATTCTAGAGAGATAGGTGATCCACATTTTAATTAGATTCTGTGGAAACTCTTTATAAATATGGATCTTAATTTTTTAGTAATATCGGTTATATTTTAAATTGACCTTTTTGAGCTAAATTGCGTCTAATTTATGCAGATTGCAGAATATGTGTTTGGAACGCTTCAAATAGTAGTTTAGTACATTCATTGACTGGTCACACAGCATCTGTAAGTGATTTTTTAATGTTTAGTTGCCTGTCTATGACAGATGATAATTTATATGTCAATCTTGCTCCTTGAGCCTGTTCTGGATCGCTACAGAATCTTCTCTGCAAACTTCATCTTCTCTTCTCCTATTGCAACTCTTGTTCTTGGTTACCTTGAATTTTCCTGAACTTGTTTGTACCATTTCTGGTTAAGTTTCCCAGTGATCTGTAAACTTTATATTTTCCATCCTATTGTTTGCATCAGAATTTTTTCTTACAATTTTTTTTGTGATTTTCCCTGATGGTTGACTTCTTCATCTTTTACTTCTTGGCAGTCTTATGTTTTAGATGTTCATCCTTTCAATCCTCGGATAGCTATGAGTGCTGGGTATGATGGGAGGACAATAGTTTGGGATGTATGTTTCTGATTTCATAAGTTTTAAATGAGCTGTTGAGTTGCTAGTGCCTGTTGCTTATGTTACTCTATGGTATGTTAAATTATAGATCTGGGAGGGAATTCCTATTCGCATATATGAAATTGGACTTGGACGTTTCAAGTTGGTTGACGGGAAGTTTTCTCCGTAAGTGAATGATAAATACTCTATGATTTTGTTGTTTATTTTTTGTTGTTTTATGGGATAGAATAGTTTTTTCCATTTTGCTATTTCAGTTGGTGATTTAGATATCTTAAATGAATATTCACCAGTTTGATTAGTTTCTGTGTACAAATTAATAATTGCATATTACTTGATCCCTCCTCTGTTATTTGAAGTAGTTTTCCATTGACCATTTTCTGCCTTGAAGTTCTAATATTGGGGCTCAGATGAGGCTTGTCACTTCAGTAGTCAGTACCAATGCACTGCACAAGTAATTCCATGTTGAGATTAAAAAAAATAGATAAATTCCTTTTTCGTGTGAGGCAATTGTAATGTTTAGTCTTTAGGCTTCATGACTTGTGTATTTTGGACGTTTCTGTCATAGCATTTGACATAAACAAACATCTCATTGTTCTGGACTAGTGGTGACTCCTGCCAAGCTTCCATCTTGATTTTGTTAGGCCCTTAAAATTCATATCAGGGAATATATATATATATATATATATATTTTGCTTTATCAATAAAATGAGAAATTATTCTATGATTGACTTTGAGTTCAGTTTAGATGCTAAATGAACTTTTAAGTAATGGAAATGTCACAGAAAGGGAAAGAAGGTTAACTTGTAATCTTTGAGATGTCTGAGTTGCATCTGGTGCTAATAATAGTGTGTTTGCATAAAAAGAATCTTTTGAATTACTTAGCTGATGTGTTAATGTATTCTCAATTTTATTGATATTAAAGGCTAGAGGAAGAGACTCAGTTTTCACACGTCATGCAAGGCCTAAACTTGCCAATATAGTCACCATTAACGTACTGTAAATTCATATCAGTCAATATGCATTTAATTTGTTACAGTGAACTTCTATTAACTTACGTATTTGTCATTTAGGTGGATTTTACCCTGGAAAGTAATCATTGAAATTTAGTTTCTTGGACATGCTGAACGCATCCCCCTATTTTTCTAGTATATAACTGTCATTGGTATAACCATATTATATACATGACTGCTGGATTTAATAAGATACCTTTCTGTTGTGTCCATTTCCTTAATCCTTCCCATGCTTTCTGCTAATTTTACTGTGATTCTGTGATGTGTAGTTTGATATTCTCAATTCTTCATAATGTTAATTGTTTGAGGAGCTCGCAAATTGTTATCTTGCTGCAATTCTAAGTTCTTTTTCCTTCTCTCTCTTTCCATTATTCTGACTTTTAACTATTTTCTCTCGTATAGAGATGGAACGTCCATAGTGCTTTCAGATGATGTTGGCCAAATACACTTGCTCAACACAGGCCAGGGCGAGTACCAAAAAGATGCGAAATATGACCAGGTATAGCTATTTTCATTGACTATCTAGGTAGGCTTTTGGCAGCTTTTGATCGTTTTTTTTTTTTTTCCCCCTGCAGTTCTTCCTTGGGGATTATCGGCCACTTATTAGGGATTCTTCTGGAAATGTTCTTGATCAGGTTGCTTCCTATTGATTGAAATTTCCATTGCATTCTTTTTTGTGCGCTTATGTCATGATCTGTTGGGCTACCCTCCTCCCTCTTTTTACAAAAAAATAATAATAATAAAAAAGAAATAAATAAAAGAAATAATATGCTTCTGATGGTACACAGATGTACATCAATGCAATAGGTGACCTTGAAAATTCGAAGTAAATTGACCTTGTTTTCTTGATGGCTAGATTTGGTTAGAAATGGAATTATATATTGATGTTCAGTATTTGAACTATCGGTGGTGATCAGTTCGCTGAGATAGCCAGCTCAAGGATGGTTGGTTGTCTCCAATAATTCCCCAGTTATTTAGAATTTCTATTATCAGAAAATAATGAAACTGGAACTCAGTAAGAAATAAATATTCTTGAGAAAGAATTTCCTATTGTGATCCAAGTTTTCTTTGATTTTTTTCAAATCATGCCACTAGATAGCTGTCAAAAGATATTTCAATAGCTTATTTATTGGTCAATCTGAGATCACCTATGATGCAGGAGACACAACTCCCTCCACATCGAAGGAACACTCAAGATCCTCTTTGTGATTCCAGTATGTTTTTGGCTTATTTACATATTCCAGATTATTTGTAATGTTATTCAGAAGAGTATACCCCTGACATTATGGTTCAATGGGAAAATTCTAGGTATGGTTCCATACCCAGAACCTTATCAGACTATGTTCCAGCTGCGTCGACTTGGTGCATTAGGTATAGAGTGGCGTCCTCCATCAATAAACTTTGCTGTTGGTCCAGATTTCAGTTTGGGACTTGATTATCAAATGCCTCCTTTGGAAGACTTGGATAGAATGATTGAGCCACTACCAGAGTTTATAGATGCCATTTACTGGGAACCAGAAATTGAAGTCATAAGTGATGACAATGACTCTGAATATAATGTCACAGAGGAATGTGCCAGTGAAGGTGAGCAGGGTAGTTTGTGTTATAGCTCTGCCAGCGATCCAGATTGTAGTACAGGGGGCAGTGACATTGAACATAGTCAGAAAGATGGCCTTACCAGATCAAGAAGAAGAAGACAAAAAACCAAAGTGGTGCTTATCAAATCATTCTTCATCTTTTGTTCTTTTTTTTTTTTTTTCCTGAAAGCAAAATACCTAAATTTGTCTGATACCATGTCTTTTTAGATCGAGTCCTCTGGGAGGCCTGCTAGGAAGAGGAATTTGAATGAGCGTGATGACTTGATATCAGGGAGTAATGGAGCTAAGAAATTAAAAAGTGGCCGGAAAGTCTCTAATAGGAAATCATCCAAGGCAAGGTCATCTAGACCTCAGCGTGTTGCTGCACGTAATGCTCTTAGCATGTTCTCCAAAATGACAGGAACATCTACAGATGGAGATGATGAAGATGACTTGGATGATGATACATCTAGCAGTGAATCAGGACTGCGAGATTCAAACATCCAAAGCAATGTTAATGATGGAGACTTGCAGGATGTGCAACATAGAGATACAACACAGGAGAAGCATTTGGTACTCAAGACCAAGGACATAGCTAATAATCCAAAACCCCTTGAATCTCAATCAAATGCTGGCAGTAGGAAGAAATTAGTCCTTAAGCTGTCATTGGGTAATTCTAAGAAGCCTGTATGTACTGAAGATACTGTTGGGAGACAGGTTGGTCGTGTAACTCCATCTCCTAGGCCTCTTCCAGAAACTGAAATTGGCTTAAGCTCTAAAGATCCAGTGCCATCTTCCTCAGACGCAATTGATGTAGAGGTGTCCCAAAACCAGAAAAAAATTCATATTACAGATGTAGGCTACCATGAAAATGTTGAGGATGAAAAAGAGGGATCTGGAACTGGCAGTGGAAGCACAATCAGATGGGGAGAAGTCAAGAACCGTACATCCAAGCATTCAAGATTAGATGTGCTGCCAAGTGATCCATCTGTTGGATCCAATGCTCGTTATGATGCATTTGATGAAATCAGGATTGATGTTAAACGGTATGTTAAACCTAACATACCATCTGTCTATCTAGCCATTTATTGTATGCATGTGTGTGTATATAAATGGATGCATGTTTCCTTGCAGGAATGATGATCAGTTTGAAGTAGATCAAGATGATGCAAAAATTGAGGACCCTGTTCCTTTGGGTGTATTACAGAGGTCTAGTGCTTCTGCAGTCCCTTGTGACAGAATCCCTCCCGAGGGAGACAAAGATCACTGTAAATTTGATAAATACAGAGATTTTGATCCACTGGAAGAAAATGAATTTTCTGGCCTAAGCCATTATCAGGGATTGAAGGAGAACAATCCTCCGAAGATAACAAGATTAAAAATAAGAACATCTTCCAAGCTCAAATCTATAGAAGAAGTGAACAATTTACATCGAGATGCAGTTCATATAATGTCTGACAATTCATCTTATCAAGAGGAAAGTCAGTTTTTGGGGGTACAGGGAAAGGGCGAAGGTTCTAGTAAATCAATATCCTTATATGATGATCATGAGAAGGAAAAGTTGTGTAAGTCCAGAACTGATATAGAAGATTTGGATTATGTTGTGGAAGAAAATGCTCCAGATATAATTCGCAGAACAAGATCAATGAAGTTAAAGGCAACTCCAAGGGAGCCACATCATATGAACTTTAAATTAAGGGTGAAACTTGATCAGGATTTGGTGGGGACATCAAATAACGATGGTATTGAACTCCTATCTGAAGAAAGGATGCCAAATTTAAGAGCAACTGCAAGATTAAGATCTGCTAGAAACAAGGAAGGTGATAGTGACGTGAGGTATTTGATGTCAAGCAAACCAAGTCATCCTGTAAGGAAATTGTCATGGCTGATCTTGTCAAAACATGAGGATGGCTACCGTTATATTCCTCAGTTAGGTGATGAAGTTGTGTACTTGAGACAGGTACTTCACTTAATAGTCTGTGTCTTGATTCATGGTTTTTGTTATTTTGAATGCTGAGCTTTGAGATTAGCATCAAGTAATTTCCAACTTTTCTATTAATTGCTGGCTCTTGGTTATTTCAGGGCCATCAAGAGTATATTCAATCAATTTGCGCACAAGAAAGAGGTCCTTGGAGTTCAACCAGGGGTCACATTAATGCAGTGGAAATTTGCAAGGTTCAAAGCCTCAAATATGGCTATGATTCTGCTGGGGATAGCTGCTGCAAAATCAAACTCAGATTTATAGGTTCTTCATCTAGTGTGTTTGGACAAGTGTTTGAGTTGACCCTCCCTGAACTAATAGATTTTCCTGATTTTGTTGTTGAGAAATCATGGTATGATGCTGCTATCAGTAGAAATTGGACTGTTAGGGATAAATGCATGGTGTGGTGGAGGAATGAGGATGGAGAAGGTGGTAATTGGTGGGATGGTAGAATTGTTTCTTCAATGGCAAAGTCTGAGGAGTATCCTGATAGTCCTTGGGAGAGATACACAGTTCAATACAAGACTGATGGCAATGAAGAAGAAAGTCGACACAGTCCTTGGGAATTGCATGACCCTGAGATGTCATGGGAGCATCCTCATATTGATTTGGAGATCCGGGAGAAGTTACTCTCTTCTTTTGATAAACTAGAAGAGTCAGTAAGCAGACAAAAGGTATCTTTTTGATCTTCTCCTTTGTGTTAAATGTTAAGAAATTTGCATCTTGCATCATGAATATGCACTAGTATGGAAGATCTTTCCTCATGGTCTTCATAAATTCTTACCTATTATGTCACAGGATGCTTATGGAATCCAAAAGTTGAATGAAACTTCTCAAAAGTTGGATTTCTTTAACAGGTATATATGTCCTCTGATTCCCTTTTCTCTGGTTATGATGCAATTTTAATAAAAGCAGGGTCAGTACTTCTGTCAAAACAGAAGTCTTTCTGCAGTAATTATGAATGAACCAGCTTGTAACAGTAGTTCTTCACGATGGTTAGTGAATCATTTCATTGCACATATGTTTGTGTGCGTCGTGCAATACAACATGCCTGCCTTCAGGGTTTGCAACATGATATGCAGTTTATATATAGGACCATTTACATCTTGAATTCCTCGCTGAAGAGGAGATTGAAATTTATGTATTAACAATCTTTTTAACTGTCTGAGATTTTGACAGGTACCCAGTTCCTCTATGTCCCGAAATTATCAGATCGAGGTTAGAAAACAACTATTACCGGACCTTAGAAGCAGTGAAGCATGATGTACATGTGATGATGTCAAATGCCCGATCTTATTTTGCGAGAAATAATGAACTATCGCGCAAGATGAGGCGGCTATCAGATTGGTATTCTAAGAAACTGTCAAAAATATTAGGAACCGAACAATAGATGTTTATTTTTTTTTTAATCTTTTAAAGTTTTCACTTTTCTTCTATTAAGAAAAATAGATCTAAAAAAAATCAGCTTTCCCATTCATTCATCTCATTGATCCCATTTTTATAAAATGAATCCATCCTCCATATAAGGTGCACCAAATCAAGGAAATTTTTATGAATAGTAGCTGTTGCTTCGGTTTTGTCACAAAGATTTTCATTCTCAATGTGTGCTTCAATGTCAAGTCCTCAAACCTCAATATTGAAAATAATTGTTAATTCAAGAAACAGATAAAAAAAAAATTGCTCCTAATTGAGATAAAGGAACTTTTGTGATGAGAATCATTTTAACCCCAAAAAAAGGACGACTAATGGGGACCTCTCCAGTCTCCTCTAGAGCTAACATCCCTTGCTAAAAATATTACCAAATTTGAAACCCGTTTTACATGAGACTAGACTAAAGAATGAAATACAAAATACAAGGCAACAATTGTAATATTTTAAAATAGTGTGGGGCATTTTGCTAATTTAAGAAAACATATGGACTTTAAAAAGTAAATACAGTGTCTACTGTTAAAGGACGGTATACAGAGGACAAACCTTCCTCCAATTTTCCATTCCGCCGCTCTGCTTCGCAAAGTAAACTTCTCCTCTGCGTATAGTCCTCGGTTAGTTCCTCCTCTTCCTCTCTCACTTTCTAATCTTTTTTTTTTTTATTACACAATTCTTCGGGTTACTATTTATTTTAGAAAATTCTTTTCTTGTTCTTTTAATTTCTCCTTTTTTTTTTTTTTTTTTGGCTTTTAAGTGATTCAATTTTAAAATGTACAGAGAAGCATGGAGGTTGAAGTTCATGATCCAATTACTCATGGGTCTCGTGTTAAAGCCACAATTAAGCTGGGTTCAGAAACGTACTCAGTTGAGGCAAACAAGGGTAGCACCATCTCCGAGGAATTGGTTTCTTTAAAGGAGAAAAGCATGAATGTGTTGAAGGAATTCATCACTAAGCATAACGTTCCCAACGATGTCCCTGATGATGAACTGGTCGACACCTCTTCAGAAGATGATGAAGTAATCACTGAGAAGCCTGCTCATTCCAAGTCCAAGAAAACAAAACTTACCTGACCTTGTTCATGTTTCAAAACCAAGCAAGAAAGCTTTTTTTCACTTTCGTAGTTTGTTTGTTTTTGTTTTTTTTTTTTCACCTTTCGGCTGAGCTTGATTCTCTTGATTTTGAACATCAATTTGGGCATCATTAGCCATTTATAATTGTTAGCAGCTGGGATGCACAGAACCAGCAGATATTTTTCTGTTTCAGAAAGCTTCAAAAATTTTAGGAAACGCTTGGAAGTATGTTGGGGCGCTTGCAATTTTTTAATCTATCTCAGAAAGTTCAGAAACTCTTCTCCAATTTGAAAATATTTTTCTTTTTTATATTATTAGAAAATATGGTTTCTTGGTATTGGCTTCATTTCAGTGATACTTTGGATTAATAGCCATAAAAGGAGTATAATCGTAAAAGAGGTACTAAATTACTGCCATGTTACTCTGATACATAACATTTTCTGATGAGAGTACATCTTTAGTTACTTTTTTTTTTTTTAACAAACATCTTTAGTTACTTTAGTGTACAAATTTTTTGCAAATGGCTGCTACTGTAAAAGAGACATGAGAGATGGAAGATGCACTAAATTGATGCCTTCATTTGCTATGGATGTGAATATGCACTAACTTTTGCAATGGCTGTCAGCAAGGAACCTATTTCCAATGGTTTGCTCAGATGATCATCCATTCCTGCCAACATTGCCTTCTTGCCCTCGTCACCTGCTGTTAATGCTATAATGGGTATGTGAGTGTCATAAGATCTCTCTTCTACTCTTATCTGCCTTGTTGCTTCATACCCATTCATTATCGGCATCTGTTACAATAGCAAACAAGAGGAACGGAGATTTAGCCAGTTTGTGTTTCTGATATCTAGATTCCAATTGATTGAGTAAGCAATACGTGGTCCATGCCTACACATAACATAAAAGATGTAGAAAGTCTTTTACCTCACAGTCCATTAGAATGTAATCGTAAGGAGCCACTGGGTGTCCTCCACGGTCCTTCTGGTGTTGTAGACCATTGCGGATCAGTTGTAGAGCTTGCTCTCCATTTTCACAAAGCTCAACGGATGCACCAAGTTTTGAAAGATGAGCTTTGGCCACAATGCGTGAGGCTCCATCATCTTCAGCAACCAAGAATCTGGCCCAACTCAAGGGTTTGTAGCTGATTTGGTTGCTATGCTTTTTCTCTTGTTTCTCTGAAGATCCAGCTGAACCTCTTCTAGCTTCATAATGGCTTGTTGTCTTGTGTTGTTTACAACTACTTGAGCTGCCTTCTACTCTCATGTCCCCTTCTTGAAGTGAGTGCTTTTTACTGTCTAAATTAACTGTAGATGATGATCCAGGATCTTTAATAGCTTCTCTTCCTTGTTTTGTACTTGCTTTCTTGGATCTGGATGATGAAATTCCATGGTGCAAGGAACCCCCAAACTCTGGTAGAAATCTAATTACCTGGTCCAAGCGAAAACCATGAAATGGTTTCAACAGCATTTCATCGTTTCCATGGATGGGGTCATCTTCCAAGCCTCTACCAATAATGCTACGCGAATTTGGTCTATCCAACCAAACAACCTTGCAACAAGCATGGTTAAGGCTCTTTTAAATTCAGTTACAGCTCCATAGAGTTCTTCAAATGGTCCAGCTCTAGTATCAATCACAAGCAATATAAAGCTTTGAGAACCTTTAAAAATGTTGTACTTCTATGATAAGGTGGTTTTTGTTCTATCCCATCCAAGGCGCATAATGGAACATCCTTCTTTGATCTACAACTGGAAATTTCATTCCTTGAACCAAAATCTGAACTTCCTGAAGAGCTATAAGGTGAGGCATTGTGCTTAGATTTAATCTTTGTTAGTGAACAAGAAAGGTGTTCCCATTTGCTCACAATTGATACTTTGATCCCCAAGCTCTCGATATATTTCTGCACGATTCTTTGCTGTTCTGTATTTTGAATCATGAGAACGACATGTGAACCATCAATCTTCGGACTAGAACCTAGTTTGGACAACCGGGGATTGCCAACACAACTGGTATGGCTAGGCGTAGGAGCTCTAAGGGTCAACCCTGAATATTGATGAATGTTGTTGGAGATGGAATCCCCTCCCATTTCAATGTCAGCCCTTGTATTACCACTTGAAGGAATCTCAGATGTAATAAGTAACGTATTGAACCTGAAACATGTTCCCTTCTGGTCGTTCCCTTTATCAACAATTCCAATTTCTCCGCCCATCAAACATACCTGAGGCAGAATATGATATCAGAACAATGTGTATGTGTTCAATAAAGAAAGATCAATGTGTATCTTGAACTGAATGTATAGGAAATGGGAAGCTAGGAAAGAAATGTGATTCAATATCTTGACAGATAATGGCTGCCAAAGTTTTAGTCCTGTACCAAAGATTGAACAATTCCAAGTCCTAAGCCGGTGCCTCCTTGCCCAAGAGCTGTTTCCTTGACCTGAACAAAATTTTCAAAGACTAATTTATGTTTGTCTTTTGGAATTCCTGAACCTGTATCATCCACTTCAAACACAAACTCCATACAATTCGGATTTTGCTTCACTGAACTCATTGCATCCATATCATGATCTTCTTTGTGTTCCATAAACCAGCACGAGCAATGTTTCCACAATCCTTTTTGACTAGAAGCAATAATCTTGTCCTCTAGATTGGGTTTTTGTGCCCAAGGTCGAATAACTACATGTCCGTCAACTGTAAATTTGACAGCATTGCTCAATAAATTACAGAGGACTTGTTTCAGCTTTCCCCTATCGCCTCTGACAACAGAAAATTTAAGAACAGATCTATCGCAAGGATCCCATATGACATCTACACATTTCTTCATGCCTACAGGGTGAAATAGATCAACTACATCTTCAAGTAAGTTGGCTAAGTCAAACTCTTCTGATTCGACCTACATCTTTCCTGCTTCAATTTTGCTTATGTCAAGAATAAAATTCAGCAAACCTAAACAAGCAATTCAACATTGCTATGAATAAGGTTTCAAATATCAAGCTATTAAACATAAAGAGAGCTTAATTACCTACTAGGTCTTTTGCACAATCATCCATTTGTTTTAAGTTCATATACAGTTCAGAACCTTGAGATACTTCTTCATAGCTTATCTCTATCAACCCAGTAATGCCTGCTAAGGCAGCACGAATATCCTGGCTAGCACTAGCAAAGGCAAGACTCATGTGCATACTTTTCCTTTCTGCTTGTTGAGTTGCTTCCATTTGTTTTATCAATACTGAGCATAAATGTACCTCTCTAGTTGCAGCCCTAACCATTAATAACACAAAACTAAGAATTGAGATGAAGACTGCAGCAATCATTACCATCAAGAGAATGAGAGCCATTTTGGTGCCCCTGTCAACGGTACTCACTAATCCATGGTATGGAAAAGCCATTGCACACACCTGAAATAAATTCTCATGAGTGGTGACTCCTATGAGAGCACTAACCATGCAACACAGTGCAAAATATATATATATATATATATATGGCTTTTTGGGAAAGTAATTAATCCATGATGCTTTTGAACTTTGTTTACTGATCTAATTAATTGTACAATTAATACCTTAATTTTTTTTGTTTTTTGAAAAGCAACTAATATCTAAGTTTGAAGAATTAGAGCATACCGTTTGCACTCCCACAATTTCCAGTTGAGAACAGTAAACAATGTACTTTGTTTCTCCAATGTTCAAAATTGAAGGTCTTCGGATGGCATCATTAGGAATGCACGAAACGTTTCCTGTATGACCTATTTGATCACCGCTCAGATTCATCAACTTGAAGGAAACTAATTTTCCTGTTACCACCATTTGGGTATTGGGTAGCCCATGTGCAAGTACATCTCCATTTAGAGTAGTCAAGTATAAGCTTCCACCATCAAAATCTATTGCATTGAAGAAGTTGACCAATGCATTAACTGGAAATCCTAAGGAGATAACCCTTTGTCCAAGTATGCTGGCAGAATTAAGAAACAAAAGATCTTGAGCACTATTCCATCCACTTGCTATAGAGGCATAACCATTAGTGCTAACTAAGGCTTCTTGAATCCAACTTGCATTGGCCAGAATGTTAAAGTAGGATTCGCTTGCATTTCCATATAGTTTTCCTGTGTCAGGGTTTACAGCTTGCTTATACAAATTGCAGTTGACATGCATATTTCGGCCGCTTGAATTGGAAGATGTAATGGATGAGTTACTGTATATTGCATAGGTCTTGTTGCCATCATGATAGTATCCGAAGAAAGGACCCTGCATTCCAACATATGAAATCTGCGATAGGCGAGGAATTGTTGAAAATACTTGAAACAACATTGGAGCCACCTGTGCGCAGATGAAAGATTAAAACGTTCAAACCCTTTTTTTGGGATGTCTAAAATTATAGTAAAAGAAATGAAGCATGTAATAAACTCTAGAAAAATGATGCAGACTACGACTAGTAAGTGCAAGACAACCTTATTGTCTATTTCAGACTGCGAGAGATCACTCTCATTAAGGGACGAGCTCAGGATCCTAGCCAAGTTTGTTGCGGAAGAGTTCATAGGGTGCAACAATCTAGCAGTGTTGTCTATTTCAGACAACAATTCGGAGTGAAAAACTTGAGCATTCAAATCAACCCTGTGTTTCATGTGTTGAGTGATCTTACACCACCATGGAATGGCTACACTTGGAAGCGGCAGCACTCCAATTGTCTACATAAAAAAAATCAACCACAAGATAAGAAAAAAAAAACCCATAAATAAAATGACAATAGCTTAACCTCTAACTAATTCAGAAAAAAAAAAAGTTAATTAATATCGATATACCAGAAGGAAGAAAATGAAAAGAGGGCGTGATACAATGAGTAAGCGGAGATTCATTAGAGGTAATTCACGTTGTGATCCAAAGAGGCCAGCGCATGAATCCCTTTGTGATCAAAATATGTTTGGAAGTAGAGAAATTCTTCAGAAGTACTATTGTATCATCTCATATTAAGAGAAAAACTCTCCCTTCCTAAGAACTGGAGTGGAAAGAGCTACACATATTAGTGTTTCTATTAGGGAAGTCAAATTCTTTTTTTTTTTTTTCATTGCTGTTTAGGAAGTCAAATCAATTAGGATCCTCGACTTTTATATGGTCCATTTATATGTGGAAATTAAAATGTTGTAATCCTATTAGATTCTGTATTGTACCTTCATATATAGATTCTTTAAGCAATTTTGATCTTATTATATATACCCTTCCAAGCTTACCATATTTTAGTATTTTGAGGCAGATATTAATGCTTATTCAGAAAATTTTCCATAGAGGCAGTATTGAGTTTCCAATCATTATCTTATCACCAACAAAGAAACAAGAAATTGAAGGAAACGGATGCAATTGTACTTCCTTAATGCTAAAGTCCCACAGGAATAATAATTATTTCATTTTAAATCACGTGCCATTATGAATCTTCAGGTCAGGGGAGTCTGTATCAGTGATATGATACCATTAATTTGTTCTCAAAAGTCTGCTCTTAATTACTTAAAGTTGTAGATGCTTTTTATTAGTTAATAATGCACATATATTTAGTTTTAAGCTTAATGAACTTATTCAAAACTATCTTATCTTTTCTCTTCAAATAGATGCTGAAGAAAAATCTCACTTAAAAGAAATCAGTTTTTTCATGGCCCAGAAGAATATAAGAGGCATCAGAGCTAACTGCCCAAAAAAAAAAAAAAAAAATAGCTCCAACTGGAAACAGTCTAATTTACATTGGCTTACAACAGAAAATTAAGAAAAGAAGGAAAATGGAACATAACCAAAACAATGGCAGAAGGGAAAATATACAACATAAAGGGACAAAAGGCTGAAACTATAACTGATAAGGGAAAAAATACAGAAGACGAAATAAAGTAGAAAAATATACAGCATAAACCATACATCAAGCCATCATCTAGTCTGCCATCTTTTGACCGGAGAGAACTATTGCTGCACACTGCTCAGCAACCCTGTTCCAGCATTTATTGAACCAGATCTTTACTCTTAACTCTCTTCTTCATCATTCCAGCCCAACTTGCAAGAACATCAGAGACTTCAAACTTTCCTGACAACCTCAACCTTTGGGCCAACTCCTCAAGTATATCAGGATCCCCACCTCTGGATAAATCAGCCCCAAACTTGTTGTAGTCAAGCTGAGGAGCTTTCATTCCTTTCTCTAACATCTCCTCCAAGTATTTACAAGCTTCTCCTGATCTTCCCTGATTTATAAGCCCTCCAATGAGAACAGTGTAAGAATTATCATCAGGGCAAAACCCCTTCATGTTCATCTCATTCCAGACTTCTCTGCCCATTTCATAGTTCCTTGTCTGGAAGTAGGATTTCATGATCATGTTGTAAGTGTGAATTGTAGGCTCAATTCCACTATGGATCATCTTCCTGTATATTCTCACAGCATCATCTGGCATTTTTCGACTAGTCATCAACTTGATGAGGGCATTGTACGTCAGCCCATCAGGGGGACACCCCTTTTCTTTCATCTCCTTCAACAAGTCATAAACCATGTCCATCCTCTTCTGATTACCAAACCCTGTGATCAAACATGTATAAACTGCTGCATCTGGCTTGCACCCAGAATCAGCCATCTCATCAAAATACTCAACCGCCTCTTCCATTTTTGATTGCTTACATAGATCCCGAATCAAAATTGTATAGCTCCTAACATCAGGCAACGGACCCTTGGCTTTCATGACCATAAACAACTTGATCGCATCAGACCTTCCTTTACTCTTCAACAACCCTTCAAGCATAATATTATGTGCAATAATGTCAGGTTTAAACCCCTTATCAATCATCTCATTCCACACCCTCCCTGCTTCCATTAAATTCTTCACCTTACACCAACCATTAAGCAACACTGTATAAGTTGTCAAATTTGGCGTAAACCTACCTTGCAACTTGCCGAAAAGAGCTTGGGCTTCTCTTCCAAGCTTAGCTCTCCCAAGACTATCTAGCAAAGAATTGATAGTCTCAACCCCAACTGTATACTTATGCTTCTTCATTAACTCAAACATCCCGACAGCCTTTTTCCTCTCCTTAGCAGCAGCAAAAGCTCTCATTGCAATTGAAAATGTGTCCATTGTCAAAACCCCTTTCTCACCCATTTCTTCAAGCATCGAAACCATAGTCTCAAACTGTCTAGTTTTTGCAAGTATTCTCATCATGGAATTGTAAGTCCTCGAATTATGCGCAAAGCCCTGCTCCTCCCCCGCCCAGCAGAAGAACCGAAATGCTGGTTTTCTAGCATGACGAAATCTCTCCAACACATCAACCACCAGATCATGCGACAAATTGATCCCACATTCATCAAGAACCGCCTCCATGTTGCGATCCAATGCAAACAATTCATCGATCACCTTGCATACTCTATCAACCTCCGCAGGATCCGAACTTGAATTAACACTACCACCATCATTACGATCACCACTTCCACATTCCTCATCCTCATCCTCATCCTCATCATGACCATCAACCTCAGTAGAAAAAAACCTAGCAGAAAGTGAATTTTGAGAGTGCTTAATACTTGCTTTGTTTGAAGCTAGTGGCAATGCTGTTTCTTGTAGATAATGGAGTGAAGGGGGGTGTGACAAAAGAAATGAAACTTGACAATCAGAATGATAGAGACGACAATCAGTAGGATAATAAAACAAACCAGACAAGGGCATAGAGCTACCACTAAAAACCCACACTTGCTCTCTTCCTCCGCCTCGTTTTCCCCTCCCTCTTTGTCTTTGTAAAGAGAGAAGCTTCTCGGCGGAGAAGATATCGCCATCGATATTTGATTCCGGCTTCTGGGATTGTAGCAAGATTGAAAATTTATGGTGCTTTTTTAGATTGCGTAACATTGGGCAGCAGCCATTAACAAGGCAGTTCAAAATACAAAAAAGCAGCTCAATTTAAATAAGGGAGAGGGAGGGGTTTGCCATCTATCAGATAGAAGCAGCGGCGGTGGCGGTAGTGGAAGGTGGAGGCAGTGGGTGTGGATGTGACTAAAGAAAGGTCCAACTAACGGTTAGAGTGGTTGTTGCTGCTGGGTTTCGCTTCAGAAATTGACAGATATTGTTGGGCTTCAGGCCCATTATATCAACACATTAGGCCTTAGAACCGGATTTTCCGCTTGTTTAAAAGGCGCTTTTCGAATCGAAAAAAGGTTTGTACAGTTTCTCAGGAAGATTACATCCCCAAATTCCCGCCAAATAACGCCGATCGAAACACTTGCCGGGAATTTCCACTAAATTCCCGCCATATCCTTGAAGCCTAAAACTGCTCAGCTCACTTATTTAATTTTCCCTCGCTTAACTGCTCAAGGCTTCTTCAGTTAACTGATTGCATAAACGTTTTTGTACTCTCATTTCCTTTTCGCTCTCTCGCTATATTATTAACCTCACTCCTCTATTCTTCTCCTTTCGTTCCCCTAGAATCGCCGGTGAAAAATGCCACCGGCGCGTAAACCAAGCAACGGCAGATCACCGCTGGTTAATCCACAGCGACAAATCACCGCATTCTTCAATAAGACAACCTTTCCGTCTCCTGCTCCCTCTCCTGCTTCCGCTCTCTCCAAAGGACAAAACCCCAAACCTAACCCTAACCCTAGCACTAACAGTGAACCTTCAAGTCCTGGCCCTAATACTCCTTCTCCTGTACAATCAAAGAGTAAAAAACCACTCCTAGTCGTCGGCCAAACTCCTTCTCCTTCTCCGTCTCCGTCCTCATCGATGCCCGCCGGGTCGTACGGTAAAGAGGTGGTGAACAAGAGGATTAGAGTTTATTGGCCGTTGGATAAGAGCTGGTACGATGGATGTATTAAGTCTTACAATGAAGTTTCAGGTAAGCATTTGGTTCAATATGATGATTTCGAAGAGGAGATGTTGTATTTGGGAAAGGAAAAGATTGAATGGATTGGTGAAGAAAGTGTGAAGAAATTTAAGCGATTGCGTAGAGGTTCTTTGGCTTTTAAAAGTACAGTAATTGAAGATGAGGAGATGAATGACGTTGTTGAGGAAAACGTTGGCGGTGATAGTGATGATTCGAATGATGAGGATTGGGGAAAAAACACAGAAAAGGACATCAGTGAAGATGATGTTGATTTGGAGGACGAGATAGAAGAGGATAATGCCAAATGTGTAAAGAGTGAATCTAGGAAAAGAAAGGTTAATGGAGCTGGGAAGTTTGGTTCTGTGAAGAAGAAGAAGAGTAGTGGAGAAGTGAGTGAAGAATCACCCAAGGTTTCTATTGTAGAGCCAGTGAAGGATAAAGCGAGTATGTTTTTCCAATTGATATATTATTAATTTTACATTTTGTTGTTAGTTTTATAGTTAGTGTGAAACGACTGCACTTAAATCACAATGCGTGTTCTTAGTTCCAATTTATGTATTTGCTGCAGATGGAGTGTCTAATGGGCTTGGTAATGGTAACACCTTGATGAATGATGCTTCCGAAAGGTTTAATGCACGTGAAGCTGAAAAGCTGTGGTTTCTTGGAGCGTAAGATATTTCCATAAGATTTTTTCATAACTCGAACTTGATAGCGTATTATTTTATGTTTTCAATCATATGTTCGTGTGCATGCCTCCAAATTTTTTGAAGAGTTTTTCATTTAAATGGAACAGAGAACAGCGGGATGCAAAGAGAAGACGCCCTGGAGATTCAGATTATGATCCTAGGACTCTATACCTGCCTCCAAATTTTGTAAAAGGTTTATCAGGTGGCCAGGTAAGAGCTTTTGAATAAGAAGTGGTTAAAAGTATTCACAGTCTTTTCTTGTCGTCATTGGTTCCTACTATTTTCAGAGACAATGGTGGGAGTTTAAATCAAAGCATATGGATAAGGTTTTGTTTTTCAAGGTAATGCACCTAAGTCAAGTGAGATGTATATTGTAATCAATATATCATGTAGTGATTGAATTGATAATTATATCTATGTTTGCGGTGCAGATGGGCAAGTTTTATGAGCTGTTTGAGATGGATGCCCATGTAGGAGCTAAGGAATTGGATTTGCAATATATGAAGGTATTTATTGAATTTCTATGCCCTTAAGTATGTAATTTTTCCTGGATACTAGCCATCATTCTTTCTTGATTATCACAATGTGATCAAACAAGAGATGGGAAAAGATTGGTCTGAGGCATTACTATTTTGTTCTCCGCTACATAGCTTGGATATTTTTTTGGTTATATGCTTTTTAGATTCTCATCTCAAGTAAGCATTTGATTCCTGTTTGGTTCCATAGGGAGAACAACCTCATTGTGGTTTTCCAGAGAGAAACTTCTCAATGAATGTGGAAAAGCTGGCTAGAAAGGTTGGCCCATACATTATTTCCATCTTAAGTTCTACCATTTTTTAATAGACCAATTGCACTTCCATTTATTTAATTAGTACATCCTTTGAGGGAGATTTTACTTAAGCTGTCTTGACAGAACAGGGTTATCGAGTTCTGGTCATAGAACAGACAGAAACACCTGAACAACTGGAGCTTCGTCGCAAAGAGAAAGGTTCTAAAGACAAGGTTTGTGGATATTTTATGAGATCTGCATTTGTTTTCTAATGCTTTCCTATGTAATTGGCTGCTGAAATCATACTCTATATCTTTCCAGAACCTACCATTTTATTATACATTCATGATAAAACATTAGCCCTTAATGGACTCATTTGAGTAAATACCGACATGTTATTGAAAGTAGACAAGTTGCTGACATAAATTGTACACCTGGGGATCTGATTTTGATATTTTAGCCAATTCTTTTATGAGTCTGCTGCGTCTGAATCCTTGACAAATTTCCTGTGTTTAGGTTGTGAAACGTGAAATATGTGCAGTGGTTACAAAAGGAACACTAACTGAGGGAGAACTAGTTACAGCAAATCCTAATGCTTCTTACCTTATGGCGGTGACTGAAAGTGAGCAAAATTTGGAGAGTCAAAATTTTGAGCGTACTTTTGGCATCTGTGTGGTTGATGTTGCTACCAGCAGAATCATTATTGGACAGGTGGATTGAATTTTTTGAAATTTTGCCACTTGTTATTTATTTTCTTATAAAAAATTCAGGTAAACATTCTTACAATAATATTTTCCTTGGCAATATCTTTTTATTTGCTTATTTTTGCCCTTTGCCAGTTTGGAGATGATGCAGAATGCAGCTCATTGTGTTGTCTGTTGTCTGAGCTGAGACCAGTAGAAATCATAAAACCTGCAAAAATGCTCAGTTCTGAAACTGAGAGAGTAATACTAAGACACACTAGAAATCCTTTAGTCAATGAGTTAGTTCCTCATTCAGAATTTTGGGATGCTGATAAAACTGTTCGTGAAGTCAAAACCATCTACAAGCAGATTGCTGATCAATCAGCTTCTAAATCTTTGAATGAAGAAAAAAAAGATGCAGCAGATCTTCAGTTTACAGAAGATGGGTCAAGCTACTTGCCAGATATTCTGTCACATCTAGTAAATAAAGGAGACAATGGTAGTCTAGCTCTTTCAGCTCTTGGAGGCACTCTCTATTATCTTAAACAGGCTTTTTTGGATGAGACATTGCTTAAATTTGCAAAATTCGAATTACTTCCATGCTCTGATTTCCATAATGTTGCTCAAAAACCGTACATGATTCTTGATGCTGCCGCCCTTGAGAACCTTGAGATTTTTGAGAATAACAGAAATGGAGGCTCATCAGGGTAAAGCAGTTATGTTTTTTAAATTGTCAAACTTATTGACTTCCTGAACCTATTCTGAGATATATTTTTCTGTTTATGAAGGACACTATATGCACAAGTAAATCACTGTGTGACAGCATTTGGGAAGAGGTTGCTGAAAACATGGCTAGCAAGACCATTATATCACTTGAGATCTATCATGGACCGCCAGGATGCTGTGGCAGGTCTACGGGTAAGTTTCTATCAATGGTTCATTTTTTGTTACATTTGGCTTTATGAGTTCAATGGAGGGATTTGAGGTTTATGTTTTGGTTCATCTAATTTTTTTAGGGGGTAAATCAACCTATGTCCCTGAAATTTCGAAAAGAATTGTCCAGGCTTCCAGACATGGAGCGGTTGCTTGCCCGCATATTTGCTAGCAGGTATACGTCAGAAAGGAATAAGAGCACGTGTTGATGTAAACAGTAAAAGATTTACTTCTGATTATTTGATAATTTCTCATGCACGTTTATTCTTATCAACTGCAGTGAAGCTAATGGAAGAAATGCAAATAAAGTAATTTTTTATGAAGATGCAGCAAAGAAGTCGCTCCAGGAATTCATATCTGCTCTTCGTGGTTGTGAGTTAATGGGACAAGAATGTTCTTCACTTGCTGTCATTTTGGAAAATGTCGAGTCGAGGCAACTACATCATTTGTTAACTCCTGGTATTGTTGGCTTAACTGTTACTTGATTTCTTTGCGAAATGATGATTGGCATCTTAATTTTACAGTCTATGTGCAGGTAACGGTCTTCCTGACATTCATTCAATTCTTAAGCATTTCAAGGATGCCTTTGACTGGGCAGAAGCCAACATTTCTGGACGCATAATACCTCATGAAGGAGTTGATACAGAGTACGATTCTGCATGTAAAAAGCTCAGGCAGATTGAGTCTAGTTTGATAAAACACCTGAAGGAGCAACAGAAGTTACTGGGAAACGAATCAGTATGAAGTCTATAAATATTTTGGACTTGTTTTTTTTTTATTTTTTCTTTTTTTTGCAATTGGCTTCTTTTAGCAGATGACCAAGCTATGTCATGTCATGACTGTTATAGATCACTTATGTCACGGTTGGTAAAGAGGCATACCTGCTGGAAGTTCCAGAACAGTTGCGTGAGAGTATTCCTGGAGATTATGAGTTACGTTCATCCAAAAAGGTAACTAAAAACTATATGATGCATGATCACTTGTTGAAATTTCTTATGCCTGTAGAAGGCCAAGCATGCTGCTATGCCTCTTTATTGGTTGTGACATAATAATTTTGTGTTTAAACTTGCTAAATCTTTACTACACTAGAAAGCATTGTCTTGTGGTGGAGACCTGAACTTCTGTTATGACTTATGGGTGATCTACGCAAGATTGCTTCAGAGATGCCTTGTTTCTGACTTCCGTTGAATTTTTGTTTTTCTACTAATTTCTGGCACATGCAGGGCTTCTGCAGATATTGGACTCCAAGCATTAAGAAGTTTTTAAGTGAGCTCTCGCAAGTTGAATCTGCAAAGGAGTCAGCATTGAAGAGTATTTTGCAGAGATTGATTGTTCAATTCTGCGAGCATCATGATAAATGGAGGCAACTGGTTTCTGCAACTGCAGGTTTGTACATCTACTTCATGTTTGTGAATGTGGATTTGGAGCTGCCTCCTAAATTGTCTTTCCTATCGTTCTCTCACATGTTCACTCACACAGTCATGTACATGTCTACATTATTGAATGTTAAGTGCAGTTATATTTTTTCAGCTGCAGGCAGCTGAATTAAATCATCATTTCACTATAGAAGGATTATGCATTGAGAGAACTTTAAACCAAACAATTTTTATCTGACATGATACATTTAATTTTATTTGGAATGCCTTTCATGTTTCAGAACTGGACGTTTTAATCAGCCTGACAATTGCAAGTGACTTCTACGAAGGACAGGCATGTCGCCCGGTCAGCCTAGGTCCATCATCAAGTGGAGTGCCATGTTTATCTGCAAAAAGTCTAGGCCATCCTATTCTTAGAAGTGATTCTTTAGGCAAGGGTGCATTTGTGCCCAATGACATTACAATTGGTGGTAGTTGTGGTTCCAGCTTTATCCTTCTCACTGGTCCTAACATGGGTGGGAAATCTACTCTTCTCCGGCAAGTTTGTTTAGCTGTGATTTTAGCCCAGGTAATAATTTTTTGTATAGGTGATGTGTATTTCCTTGTTTCTGTTCATATTGTTGAATGTTATTTATTCCACAGGTAGGAGCTGATGTCCCTGCAGAAAGCTTTAAATTGTCACCTGTTGACCGAATTTTTGTTCGAATGGGTGCAAAAGATCATATAATGGCAGGAAAAAGTACATTTTTAACAGAACTTTCAGAAACTGCATTGATGCTGGTCAGTTTACAATTTAGAACAAAACAATTGTGAAATTTGATGCATCTTTTCATTGATTGGAATTTCTACTTGATGTTTCATGAAGAACTCTGGGGCAGCTTCGGTACTTACTGACATTGAAATAACAATGCTTCATTTTTGTATAGGATGTTTTATACTGTAACCTGTTTGTTTCTTTTGACAGTCATCGGCGACTCGTAACTCATTGGTGGCACTGGATGAACTTGGTCGTGGCACATCAACGTCAGATGGACAAGCAATAGCGTAGGTGCCTTAACTGAGCATTTTTTGTGAGCCATTTGCTGTTTTGTATTGCTTTTTGAAGATTTTACACTCTCTAAAATTTCTTCTGGGTTTAGTCAACCTCATTTATCCTTTCTGGCTCTATTTTGTCAGGGAATCAGTCCTTGAACATTTTGTCCACAAGGTGCAGTGTCGAGGAATGTTTTCAACCCACTATCACCGATTAGCTGTAGACTATCAGAAAGATCCCAAGGTAGATTTTTCTTTGTTATTTTGCTAAATTTGAACCTTAACTAATTTGGAGTATGGATAGACGCAACAAGAATCCTTTCTGGTCTTAAGTACCAGTAAATGTGAAACTAAGCATAACAGATACTGGAATTATAAATTAGACTGGCTGGTTTTCGTATGAATGGCCATATCTTCAACATTTATGCATTCAGCTTACTGATGACTTCCTCAAAGTGTTGACTGATACAACTTTCTTTTTTTGTTTGGGATAGGTCTCTCTCTGCCACATGGCATGTCATGTTGGAAGAGGGATTGGAGAAGTGGAAGAAGTTACATTTCTTTATAGGTTGACACCTGGTGCATGCCCCAAAAGCTATGGTGTCAATGTGGCAAGACTGGCCGGTAATGTTTTTCGCCTAATACTGATTCATTCCATCTTTATCGGTAATTAAGTGGTAATAAGTGATTGGTCAAATGACTATGCACCATGGAGACTCTAATATCATATCTATTGGATATAGTTGCAAAAGCTTCAAAATTTTCCTGTGTTGTTGTTAATTCATTTTTCATCACAGTAAATTGAATAGTAACAGGGTAAGTATGCTAAACAAATGTGGAAATTGGAAAATAAGTAATTGAAACCATACTATTTAGTTATTCAACAGGATTATCTGTGTGGGACTGTGGATCATCTCAGAGCATTGAAAGATGTATATCTAATGTAAACAATTTCTAAATTATGCATTTTGACTCTCTTGCATCTGTTAAGTAACTAAATTGTTGGCAACAGTTATCAATGGTCCATAGATAATGAATTCCAGTTTTTATTTAACCATTTCAGGACTTCCCGACTCCATACTTGAAAAAGCTGCTGTAAAATCCAGAGAATTTGAGGCTATATATGGTAAAAACAGAAAGGGCTCTAAAGGAAAATCAACCATTCAAAGTAATGGTGATGAGATGGCAGACCTCCTACAGAAAATGGTTGATGTCACAACAAATGTGAGTACCAATATATCTGAGAGTATTAGCATCAGCTCACTGACTAAACTTCAGCATAGAGCAAGAGTAATTCTGCAGCAGAATTGAACTAATGACTGCATCTTCTGCTAAATTCGGTATTGGTTGGCACCTACAGTGATTTTTTTAAAATAACTGAGGTGATGAATGGGATGTAAATTCTTGGTGTTCGTTGGAGCATTGCTGATTTTTCCTATAGGGCGATGCTTTCGAATTTTGGTATCAGCTTGTGAGTTTGGTTAAGATTTTGCGATTGAATCGGATTTGCCACTTCAGGACTGATACAGAGAGTTACTTGAAGTTGGGTTAACATCCTTTTGTAAAGTAATTAGTGTAGTTTTTGTCTCAATCGTGAAGTGATGGTCCTCCCATCACCATTTGTTGAAATGTCAATGAGGTCGGTTCAACCTACAAAGACAAAGGTTGTCGCCCATATTATGTTAGAATTTTCTCGATCCATCCAATTGACTTGTTTTGAAAATGATTACATATTAGTTAGTGTGGTGGTTCATCTTACTGACCAGTGTTGCTCTTACACTCATTTAACTTTTTAGTTATTGGGTGGTAGGTGACGTTAATTAATTACTGGTTTTCAAAATGCGACAAAAACTGAACTTTTCTTGGGTAAAAATAATTTTCTTTTCATTTGTGCCCCGGAAAAGAGGGAAGAATATTGACAAGTTGAGCATTGATAACATGCTCTGATACAAATGGAAAAAAATAATAGAAGATTTTTAGGAAACGTTCAATTATACTAAATGTGGTTGCTCGTCCTCATGTTCGTCTCTGTATGTGTCCTGAAACAGAAAAAATGACCTAGTCAGTAGTCAGCCTAGGGATAAGTCGACTAATTTCAGTAAAGTTTCTTTGAACTTTTGGGCAGAGGCTGACCTGGTATTGTCTCCGAATGCTATTTTGAATTGCTGCAATTGTCTTTAACACTAAGAACATTGGGAGAAGAATGCCACCAGCCCTTAACGCAAGTATCTGAAAAATCACACACCAAACTGGAGTCAGGATTGTGACAGGAGATCTAACTTGGTTTGTGAAAGAGTTGGTAGTTGATAAGCAATTAGATTCTGTGAGAAATTTACTTAATTTGTCACTTACAGTTAGAAGAGTAAAGGGGTAATCTTCTGTTCCACCATTGAGTGTAGCCAAGAAATGTTTCAGAAGCAAAAGGATGGTAAACTGCCAATTCAATTAAGCAAACATTTAACAAAACAATTAAAAAAAAATGAAAGTAAACAATCACAAAACAAAGTTATATGCTTTCAATTTACACTTTCGTTTCCTACTTCAAAGTTTTTCATCATTTGACTTTTGGCCGTCAGTGAGCTTTTCGTGGGTGCCACTAAAAAAAAAAACAACAACAACTTGGCCTAGTAGCACCATTAGGCTAGTAATCAGTACTGTGCCTATCCTGTTCTAACCCAAAGCGCTCTTTGCTTCAAAACAATTCTTAGATGCGCCAAAACCAATTGAAAGTGTTTAAATTTGAGGTTCTGACCCACACTAAAACCACTGGTACCCACTTCAGAATTGACCCATACAAGGACAGTTCCATTGAATTAACTAGTACTGCCACCCCTGTATTTAATGAATGTTTACGAAGTCCATGTTGGCTAAACTAGTACTGCCACCCCTGTATTTAATGAATGTTTACGAAGTCCATGTTGGCTGGTCAACAAAATCACATAGGAACATTTTCACCATTTCTGACCCAAAAAGAACATCAATTATGGACTGGTTTCTCCATTGGAATGATAAGCGTTAAAGCATTGGCTAAGTAGAGATTAGAAAAATATTGAATTATAAATACAACTTACTATTAAGGCCAATGACCGGCAATAAGAGACTCTTCTATCAGCAGCAGACGTACATTCAGAGTAGGGGGAATCCTCAATTGTTACTCTTTCAACCACTACCACCATGCCTTGACTTTGAGGTTCATCGTCTTGAATTTCCAAGCTATCTCTATTCAAATCATTCATAATTTAGTATAATACCCTTTATTCCGATGTAAAAATAAATATATATGAGTTGAATTCACCATTGCTTAAATTTATAGATAAAAATACGTCATTACAACTCGCTACATCATAAAATGTTTTTTGAAATTTTATATGTAAGATCTCTATCAATTGAGAAAATAAGTATTTTTATCATTTTGTAGAATTGTGATAACATTATTTCTATCGCGACCCACAATACTAATCATTTTTCTAAATTTATTTAGATATAACAGTGGCA